>CM030363.1:221072827-221233501 GCA_017893485.1 Hemerocallis citrina | reverse complement strand
AGAAGATATTGGAGGATATCTAGGCAAATGGTATTATTTCGGGCATTGATATTGGAGAGTAAATAAACATATTCAAATCACTTTATTCAAAAGATTGCATGTTCTAGATGTCACCTATCATATAAACTATTACATAACACAAGCAAACACTAAGAGCACTACGCAACAACAAGCAACAAAAGAAAAAAAAAACGCATAAACTAATGACAGATAAATTATGACTCTTGAAGAGAGAAAAATATGTCTCTAAATAGACAAATAGCAAGTAACATTGTTACAGGAGAGTATGCGCATGTTTCCGTATGAGTCAGAGCTAAAAAAGAAAAAGTGGAGCAACAGCGAAGAAGAGAAAAAGAGGAGCAAGACAAGCATGCAGCAAAGTTTTTTTTGTTTTTTTTTTTGGAAGAAGAATACCTTTGTTTAGCATAGATTTGGATTTTGAAGGGAAGAAAGGTTGCGATGTAGGAGAAGAAAAGACATATTTGTTGGAGAAGAAGAACACCTTGATTTAGCATAGATTCGGATTTGGTGAGAAGAAAAGTTGCCTTGTATCGAACTGCTTAGAAGGAAAGACGTGTTTGCTGGAGATGAGAAAAGAAAGGCAAGGAATTGGGGATTTAGTTTGGTATAATTAAAGGAAAATAATATTTGAAGTACGGGGTATGGGTAACGGGTCTAAAAATCCAATATATGTCAAACCCCAAAACTAACAACAATAACAACAAAAACCGAAATAATGAAATATATCGGGCCAAAACTTACCGCGCAAGATTTCCTATCTCGGCCGAGATCTAGGAAAAAGATCGTCTTGAATGATTTTTTTAGAAATAAAGGTTACCTATCCTTGCCAAGATTTAAAATAATGGACGAGTATTATAAATTTATCATATGTGAACTATTCGAATTTGTGAGGCCAAGTGCCAGTAGCCTTAACTTGGCCCAATTAATCAATGGGCTGAAAAGCTACGCTCAAGCCCTCCTTTAATCAAGGTGGTCTTATGCTAGTTCCTAGACTTGATAAACACCAGAATGGCATAATGTCAACTAATTTAGGTTGCATGGTTTACCGGATATTAAAAAATCAATCTTCAAATAGTGCTATAACTTCTCAAGCTTAACAAGAAGGCGTTGATAGAATATATCATTGACATTTTCAATTCAAAGATCTTATACAAGATACTAATGTTTATATTTGACGTATTATGACATCAAAAATAGCAATAACAGAAAATTATGGGTAGGATTTATATTCGAACAGCTGCTACATCAGCAATATGTGGTGAAACTAGCTTGATACACTGCTACTTGCGTTATAAAACATTCCATCAATAATCACTCACTGGAATCGTCACTAATAGGATATTTATAGGATATTTGTGGAAGAAACCAAAAATCCGAACTCTGTTTTAGTCTGACCAAGTTTTACCACCACTTACTGCAAGAAATTAAACTTTAATAATTTGGACACCAAATTCTTGTGACTTAATTTTAAGAGTTGTCGGTGGCCCTTGACTTTGGTCAAGGGCCACGAATCTGAAAGCATCGAATAGTCCATATCATTTTAAACAACTTGTAACCAGTTAACCATTCAGGGATTAAATGGGCATTAGGGTTATGTGCTACCACAATTAGGATGTGACTTCATGAGATATTGTACACCCCTCTCCTCCATTATTATCCTCCATTATTATCTGTACTCAGTTAACCTTCAACCTTTTTCTTTCTTTTTTCACTCAATTCCAGAATCTCCAAATCCTAGATCTACTCCACCGCTATAGCATGCTACTCCCCTCAAAATCCACCTCCCCCTTTCTTCCTCTCTTTTCTTTTGAAAACATCTATGTTCATCTCTAATTCTTGTGAGCTTCAACTTTGTACATAAACTTTGTAACTTGTTGTGGAGTCTATCCACTTCGAATTGGATGAATGATTTGGGCCTAAATGAGATTAAATGTCATTTCAAGTTGTTCACGAGAATTTCTTTATTCATCACATTTCCATGTCGGGTTCGGAATTTGAGACAAAATTGCTTCCTCGCTAAAATGAAGGGATTATTAGTAATGTAACTAGGTCTCTTCCATATTTAAGTGGATGAGTCACTTAAGTCTGCCGATTTATCTTAAATCACATTTGTGGATGGTCGCAATTGGTCTCTTCCATATTTAAGTGGATTAGTCACTTAATTCTGCCAGTTTATCTTAAATCACATTATATGATGATCGCAACTGTCTAATTTTATATATTATCTAATCAAATTCTTAAAATTAAGCTACCAAAATGACTCATCTTCTAAATTCTTAATTATTCTTAATATGGTTGTAAATATTCCTCTACAAAACACATATATTTGGCTGACAGATATATTTCAAACTTTCAACCTCCAACCACCTTATCTGTCGTAGGTTCAGGTCCTTTTGTCTGTCCTTTTGCTGACAGATATATTTCAAATTTTTATGGTCGGTGTACATATTGACTTTCGACCCATACACATAATGCCTCCATAATTTCAAGGCAAATATGATTGCCGCCAACTCTAAGTCGTGAGTTGGGTAATTTTTCTCGTGTGGTCGCGACTGTCTGGTCCCATAAGTTATTACCCTTCCCTCTTGCATCAGCACACAACCCAAACCTCGATGCGAGGCATCATTGTAGATATCATAATCCTTTTCTCCCTGTGGCAAAACCAATATTGGGGCGGTCTTCAACTTCTCCTTCAACTCTTGGAAGCTTGCTTCACACTGATCAATCCAATTGAAACCCACTTTCTTCTTCATGAGTCACGTCAACGGAACTGCTATCTGCGTACCCCTGAATGAACCGTCGATAATATCCCGTCAACCACAAAAAACTCGTGATTTCTTTCACAGTAGTGGGTCGTGGTCATCCTTTCACTGCCTCAATCTTATGTGGATCCGTGACTACTACTCCCTCCTTAGAAAGGATATGACCCAAAAATGCAACTTCAGACTTCCAGAATTCACACTTGGATAACTTGGCATACAGCTTCTGCTCTTATAGCTTTTTCAACACTTCTGCTAAGTGTTTGGCATGATCATCTTCTGACTTCGAATACACAAGAATGTCGTCGATGAACACCATGACGAAAGAATCAATGAACGGTCGCAAAATTCTATTCATCATGTCCATAAATACTGTCGTTGTATTGGTCAATCCAAATGGCATAACCAAGAATTCATAATGCACATGCCGAGTTTGGAAAGTTGTCTTGTGCATATCTTCCTCCTTAACACGAACTTGATGATAACCTAACCGTAGATCAATCTTTGAAAAACACTACTGCTCCTTGAAGCCGATCAAACAAGTCATAAATTCGGAAAATTAGATATTGTTCTGAATAGTTACTTTGTTCAGCTCACGGTAATCGATGCAAATTCTCATCGATCTGTCCTTCACTAGCAAAATTGGTGCTCCCCAAGGCGAAGCACTAGATCTGTTGAAACCCTTATGCAACAATTCTTCAATCTGCTTCTTCACTTCATCCTGTTCTACTGGTGCCATCATGTAAGGTGCCTTGGATGTCGGTGCACTTCCTGGTTGAATGTCGATGCTGAACTCCAGATCTCGAGAGGTGGTAATCCTGATAGGTCATCCAAAAATACCGTTAGAAAGTCTCGGACCACTGGAATTACCTAAATTTCTTTAGGAATCTTCTTTTTCAATAAAGCCGCTACCAACCCATTGCATTTCTTCTTCCCTTGTAATGTTACTAAGGGTCCTCCCTGTAACACCCCCGGGCCCCGTTGGAAAGTCTCGTTCCCAATGGAAGATTGAAAAGGACTCTCCGCAATGAGCTTATCACATGAGAAGAATTCCTGGAGGAATATGGGAACCACTACTTTCCATTGGAAATTCAAAAAAAGAAGAAGGCAATGGAGTTCTTGGGCTTGCAGCAAGGGAATGTCTGTCAGAGAGTATGAAACAAAATTTACTCAACTCTCAAGGTATGCACTGGAGCTAATCCTGGACAAAGCAAAGAAGTCTGAGAAATTGGAGCAAGGTTTGAGACCGAGCTTGAGGTCTCATATGATACCGCTAAGCATTAGGAAATTCGACAAACTGTCCGTAGGGCGGCTATGACCGAAGCTGATATGAAGCAATTTCAAAAGCAGAAAGAATGATGGAAGTGCAAGATGCCTGTGACGGTAGCCCATCATGAAAGGAAGTTCCCGATGAAGAGGAGTAGGTTCAATGGGTCAAGCAAGGGAGTGACCATGACCCAAGGGATAACATGTTACAATTGCGGGGAGTCAGGTCATTACGAATCAGAATGTCCCATGCAGCAGAATTCCAGAACTTGCTTCAACTGTGGAAAGGAGGGACATATCAGCCGAATTGTCCGCTTTTACAGCAGGGTGGAGCAATTGGAAATAAATCTGAAAAGAATGAAAAGACAGGGGAGAGTGTTCGCATTGACGGAGGACAATGCAGAAAACTCCAACAACGTCATCACCGGTATGGAACGGTTTGAATAAATGTTGAAGTTGTTTAATAAGGCCTTGTAAGAGAATAAGTGTTATGTATTGAATAATGTAATTCTTTATGTTACAGGAGAACTATTAATAAATGAGATACAGACCAAGATTTTATTCGATACTGGAACTTCGCATACTTTTGTATCTCCCAGATTTGCAAAGGAGTTGGGGGTTAAACCTATGATTTTTCCCGACAAGATATTGGCAGGAGGCACTCCTTCAGGAGAGACGTTGACTACTGATCGATATTACACTAGTTGTGATATCGAGATTGGAGGAAGAATTTTTGGTAATGACCTCATAGAGCTGGAAGTGTTGGGAGTTGACGTGATCATTGGTATAGATTGGATGACAATCTATAATGCAAGTATCAAATGCAAAGATAAGATAGTAGTGAAGGCACCGAAAGGACCGGCAGTAACATTCCAAAAGAAAGAAATGCAAAGGGTTGGTAGCGGCTTTATCGAAAAAGACGATTCCTGAAGAAGTTAAGGTAATTCCACTGATACGAGACTTTCCAACGGTATTTTTGGATGACCTACCAGGATTACCACCTCAACGAGATGTGTAGTTCAGCATCGACATTCAACCAGGAAGTGCACCGACATCCAAGGCACCTTACATGATGGCACCAATAGAACAAGATAAAGTGAGAAGCAGATTGAAGAATTGTGGCACAAGGGTTTCATTAGACCTAATGCTCTACCATGGGGAGCGCCAGTTTTGCTAGTTAAGTTCGGATCGATGAGAATGTGCATTGATTATCGTGAGCTGAACAAAGTAACCATTTAGAACAAGTATCCAATTCTCTGAATTGATGACTTGTTTGATCGGCTTCAAGGAGCGGTAATTTTCTCCAAGATTGATCTATGGTCTGGTTATCATCAAGTTCGTGTTAACGAGGAAGATGTGCACAAGATGATTTTCCGAACTTGGCATGAGCATTAAGAATTCTTGGTTATGCCATTTGGGATGACCAATGCACCGGCAGTATTTATGGACATGAATAAAATTCTGCAACTGTTTTTTTGATTCTTTCGTCGTGGTGTTCATCGATGATATCCTTGTGTATTCGAAGTCAGAAGATGATCATGTCAAACACTTACCATAAGTGTTGAGGAAGCTAAAGAGCAGAAGTTGTATGCCAAGTTATCCAAGTGTGAATTCTAAAAGTCTGAAGTTGCATTTTTGGGTAATATCCTTTCTAAGGATGGAGTAGTCACGAACCCACAGATGATTGAGGCAATGAAAGGATGGCCACGACCCACGACTATGAAAGAAATCAGGAGTTTTTTGGGGTTGACGGGATACTATCGGCGGTTCATCAGGGGAACACGCAGATAGCGATTCCGTTGGCGGACTCACTAAGAATATGGATTTCAATTGGACTCATCGGTGTGAAGCAAGCTTCCAAGAATTGAAAAAATTAACGATCGTGCCAATATTAATTTTGCCACAGGCAAGAAAGGACTATAATTTCTACAATGATGCCTTACATCGAGGTTTGGGTTGTGTGTTGATGCAAGAGGAAAGGGCAATAGCTTACAGGTCAAACAGTTGTGACTACATGAGATAATTACCCAACTCACGACCTGGAGTTGGCGACAATCACATTTTCCTTGAAGCAATGGAGGCATTGTGTATGGGGAGAAAGTCAATATGTACACCGACTAATATGGGTAAAATTCATGGCTACTTTCCGTCAAACGATTCTAGCACAAATTCCAAAGCAACAGACTGGGCTCAATGCCAACTTCTCTACTGGTCCAGGCCAGGTAGCTCCACAGGCCTTCCACAGACCTATTTGTGCACCGGGATGAATCACCCACCATTTGCGCCAGACGCTCCATCGGTTATGCCGTAACAACACCCCTAAAATTAAGGGTCTGATCAATTCTAGATCCGAGATCAAGGGAATTTCAATACCGCCCAGGGATCTCTCCATAACGAATTTTCCCCCAGACCTATAAATACAGCATCTACTGTACAATTAACGGGTAATGACTGTTTTTGCTACAAAATTCCTTCCACTAAATTAATGTATTTTGACTTTAGCATCGGAGGGTCTGTCGCCAAGAATACTCCCGGTGTTTCAGGGTTTCTTTTGCAGACCGGCAAGTCAGCTGCTTCACAACCAATCCACTCAACATCCCTTCAGATCCAGAACGAAGGTCAAGATCATTGCTGTTTCCCAGAATATAAGAACTCACATTATTTGTTGCTCCCACTAGCATTGGTATCAGGTCGGGTCGGGTCCTTCACTACCCGGACCCGAACCCGGTCCCCTACGGATCCAAAAATTGGACCCGAACCTGGACCCGTTAGGTTCGGGTCCAGTTCCGGGTTCGGGTCCTATTAAAATATTCCTACCCATTCGGGTAGGAGCGGGAGTGTGAGCGGCAAGTGGAGGCGACAAGTGGAGGATTTAGAATAGAGGAGAGAAGAAAAAGACATGAGTTTTAAGTTTGGAAGAGGAAGATTTAGAATTAAGGAAGGAGGGGAGGGGTGAGGACAGAATATTTATTTTTATGTTGATTTTTGAAGTTTTTTTAAACATGTCCGGGTCCGGGTCGGGTCGGGTCGGGTCTCCTTTGAGCGGACCCGGATCCGAAAGTACAACGGGTCCCATTTTAGGACCCGAAACCGGACCCGGATAGGCCGGATCGGTTCCGGTCCAATGCCGATCCGGGTCGGGTTCGGGTCTCGGATATTTATACCAATGCTAGCTCCCACACCCCAAGAACAATAGCAACACTGACCATAAGAGTTCGAAATATGTTTATCAGCAAAAGAACCTAAACATATGGCAGAGAAGGTGGTTAGAGGTATTAGAAGACATGCGTCCGGAAATCAAGTATCACCGGAAAAGGCGAACGTAGTAGCAAATGCACTCTACCGGAAGAGCAATTTGTCATGTTTAATTACAACCCAGAAGGAGCGGGCAGAAGAGTTTGATCGGGCCAAAATCGAAGTGGTAAAACAGAGACCGGGGCAACTCTGGCACAGTTAAGGCATCAGCCTACAACGAGGGAGAAGATTATCGATGGTCAAAATTTCGATTTAGAAATTCAGAAGACGAAGGAACAGGTTCTTACAGGCAAACTGTCAGAATGCCAAATAAAATGCGAAGTACTTTGATGGGGAGAGAGGTTGTGTGTGCTTGATAGGGCTGATTTGAAGGAGAGTATTCTGCAGGAAGCACACACCACTTTATTAACAGTATATCTTGGAAGTACCAAGTTGTATAAAGATATTAAGCAACACTTTTGCCGGGTATGAAGAGAGATATAGCGAATTTTGTAGTTACTTGTCAACAGATCAAGGCAGAAAATCAGAGGCCCGAAAGTCTATTGCAACCTTTGCATATTCCAAAATGAAAATGGGAAAACATCAGCATGGATTTCATCACAGGTTTGCTGAGTCCAACGGAAACGACTCGATATGGGTAATACTGGACCTATTAACCAAATCGGCATATTTCTTGGCAATGAAAGATCACTTGGTCGCTAGAGAAATTGGCAGAATTATATATCGGAGAGGTGGTGAGACTACACAGAGTACCTGTATCTATTGTTTTGGATCATATCTATTGTTTCGGATCAAGATGCACGATTTACTTCGCGCTTTTGGAAGAATCTTCAGGCAGCCATGGGAACCAAGATTGACTTCAGTATTGCTTACCATCCTCAAACAGATGGACAGAATGATAGAGTAAACAGTGTGTCGGAAGACATGTTTAGATCGTGTGATGGACTTCAGAGGAATCTGAAAAAAGTACTTGGCCCTGGTAGAGTTTGCATGCAACAACAGCTTTCAGGCTAGCATTGGCATAGCGTCATATGAGGCATTGTACGAAAGAAAGTGTAGAACGCCCATTTGCTGGTACGAAGTAGGAAAAAGGCAAATGTATGGATCAGAGATAGTACAACTTTGAAAAAGATTCGAGTTGATCCGGAAGAGACTAGTCGAGGCCCAGAGTAGACAGAAGAGCTACGCTGATGTTCGAAGGAACTTGGAGTCTGATGAAGGGGATTTTGTTTTCCTGAAGGTATCTCCGACGAAGGGTGTGATCCGATTTGAAATGAGGAAAACTAGCTTCAAGATATATAGGGTCATATAAGATACTAGAGGAATGGAAAAATGACGTATAGATTGGAGTTACCGAAAAATCTAGCACGGGTACATAACGTATTTCATGAATCTATGCTGAGGAAAAATGTCCCGGATCAGAATTACTAGTTGCCTGAAGTACCGGAAGGTTCGCAATTGAACTTGATCTACAAGGAGCAGCCAGTGAACATCTTAGATCAGCGGGAAAAGATATTAAGGAGCAAAGTTATACCTATGGTCAAGGTGTTGTGGAGTAATCACTTGGTCGAAGAAGCAACTTGGGAATCGGAAGACCGAATGAAGAACGATTTTCCCGAACTATTTGTTTAGCTCAGTATTGTGGTTTCCCTTGGTAAGAGTAGTTCTGGGGACAGAACTATTCTAAGGAAGAAGTGTTGTAACACAAGCCAAAAATACTAAGAGAATTTTTTAAATATTTATTAGTATGTGCAATGCACGTGTGTGCGGTGCACTAGTTGATTTTTCCATATTATAAATTAGTATAACTGGAGCTATATGTTGCATTAGCTTGTTAGGATTTAAGTATATGGAGTGACTTGATTTTAGCTAAATTAGAATGGCTTGAACCCTATGAGGCACCGATACGTGTACAACGATACGCGTACGGGGACACGGGTACGGAGGATACGACAATTTTCAAAAAAAAAAGTAGGATATGGGATACGGCAGAGATATGGCTATATATATATATATATATATATATATATATATATATATATATATACATACATACATACATATATATCAAAAAATATGAAGAATTGCACATAACTAAATAATCTCTCTTGTTAATAAGGAAATGGTAAATATCATTCGTTAAACATAAATAAGATAATCCACAAAGACTACAATAATTGTTCATAAGCATATAAGCAATAACATAAGTAAACAAAACAAGTTCATAAACAATATAACATAAGCAACAAATCAAATAGTGGGACAAGTCTGAAAATATATCCAAGGCTCCTCCATCACTCCATGCCCATCCAAGTTGGATAATATCATCATCATCACCAATTTCCTCAAAAAACATAGCCTCCATATCAGGTTCATCAAGCGAAAGTTCTGCTATTTCAAGCTCTCCAACACCATCAAAAGGATCAAAAGCATCCCCTCCTACAACCGACATTCTGGTTTCTCTTTGCATGTATTGCTCATTCTTCCTTGAAAGTAGGCGAAGATTAAAGTGTACAAACACCAAATCTTTTGCACGTTGTGGTAGAATGGATAAGTAATCAAAACAGGCAGAAATCCAGAAACTTCTCAAGAAAAAATTTGAGACAGACGATCTGGCATAGAGGGTGAGAGGGAGAGAGAAAGGAAAAAATGCTAGCCGTTTACATCTGATCAGTTGATGGAGGTCATCGCAGGCGAGAGGCAGAGGGGAGATCAGACAAGAAGGATGTCGACGTCAATTCGCCGTCGAAGGCCGTCGAGCGGAGAGAGGAAGGACGTCGGCGTTGATTCTCCGTCGAAGGAGGACAAGAAATGGAGACTTAGTCGTCAGCGTCACCGTCGTCGTAAGGGATTGCGACCGACTAAAGGTAGGAACTGATTTGAGTTGAGCAAGAACTCAGCTCTTATTCTTCGAATAAGGTAAGAAAACCCTAACTTACCTTTTCTTATTTCTACAAATTAACCCCCAAATTCGATTTTTTTTATGTTTTAAACCCAAAAATTATTTCATTCTAACAATTTTAACCCCAAGCCGTATTCCCACCGTGTCCGACGTATCCCCACCGTGTCTGCCGCGTATCCCCACCGTATCGATTTAATAAAAAATGCTTGACACGTTTCAGCCATATCATGTACGTATTCGGCCGTATCCCGTATAGGATACGTATAGGATACGGGGAGGGCCCCCTCCGTGAAGTATCCGTGCTTCATAGCTTGAACCTATATTGAATTAAGTCTTATGTTGGAAGTAAGTTTACTTCAACTAACCAACATATCACTTGATTCGTAACTTTTGTGTGCAACAAATTGTGAAAATGAACCCCCACACACACCCTACGGGATGACCGACCAATTTTGGGGAGTGGAGTGAGGGTTTGAATTAGTCAAGAGGCCTTCAACTAAGTAATGGGAGTGGGCTAGTTAGTTGAGAGATCAAGGGTAAAGTTGTGGGTAGTTTTGTAACTCCCAACCACCCCATCTCTTATTATTTGGACGGCCAATATAGAAGGTGGGAATCTGAGCATTTCATTTGTGTGTGTGAACAACTACTCTAGCAGAAGGCAATTGAAATTGAAGAGGGAAAGGCTTTTGGGGAAATTACTTACAAGGAATTCATCACATTAGGCATTTAGGTGGGTGTTCTCCAATTTCTTGAATTGTTTTGGTAGTAGCAGGCTAGGTTTTAACTATTGTGGTATGATGAATTATTATGGAAGTGATGGAAGTGGTAGGAAGCATGCTGGTTGTTTAATTTTCATTCTTGTTATTGAAATAGTAGTCAAATAATTTTAGTAGAATGCAAGATGGGAATCATGGAATAATTTAATGTCATGTTAAATTTTGTTATAGAAATTATGCTATTGGCATAATAGGTATTGTTAGATGGAGTATGTGATTTTAATTTGTGACTGAAGATAGAATGTTTAATAAACAAGTGGTTGTATGGAATTGAAAATATTAGTTTAGTGCTTCTATAATGATTAATTGTTTAATACGATGTTTAAATCATGGGAAAACATGTTGTTGAATTTATATTTCATGAATTATAGACATCGTAGAGTGCTAGTTGGCAATAATTCGAGATGTAGGAGATCAAGAAATATATAGAAAACGTACTGTTATGGTTTGCGAATGACTGTTTATTTACCCTCGTTAGGGGTTGTTTACGCCGAACGGACCCCAAAACCTTGTCGTCGTGATAGTTTAGACTTAGAAGTATTAGGGTTTGATTAGTCTGTGTTTCGGGTGAGAAGAGCCCGAAAATGACAGATTTTGTGTTATCGCGCTTGCTGTAATTTTTCTGCCGTGGTCCTTTTTTTAGTTAATTTCACTTCCTATGGGCAATTAGAGTGTCCAAATGACCCCCCAACCCTTTGCTAATATGTGAGAAGGAACCTAGGAGTGTTTCAACTCAAGTAGACCTTGTGACGGGTGTATAAAGAGCCAAAAATGACAGCTTTTGTAGTGGGGATGCTTGCTGGAATTTTCGAGTGATCGGTTTCTTTAGCAGTATAACCCATCTTCTAGTGGTTGTTAGGGTACCCTAATGAACCCCCATTGTTATCATGTTAGGTCGAATTTAGAAGTGTTAAGAGTTTGATTAGACTCCGCTTCAGGCATTAATAGAGCATGACACTGCAAATGTTGCTGGAAACTTTCAGTTTGTGGACTCAGTTTGTTAATTGTTTTAGCGGCGGTTAGAGTCCATGTTGCTGGTGTCTATAGGATTTAGGAGTGGTGATAATTTATGATGAGCGAGCATCCAAGATTCAGACTCAAAAGGGCTCAAATTCAGCCCAAAATGAGATCGTTGTTTATTATTTTGAGAACCAGATTTGGGCTCTTTTGGAGGCCAAATTTGGGTCGGCATGGGGGCCGTGCTTGGGCCGAGTATGGAATGAATGCGAGGTTCCTTTAGTCGAGTTGGACTCTCATCAGATTGAAGGACTTCATGAGAGAAACAATAGATTCCAACCAAGAATGACATAATTGTATAGTTGTTTCTTTCAATCGATTGACCCCTTTGAGAATGAGTTGGATTAGTTGTATCTTAGAACAACCCTAATAGATTGTGATACTGCATGTAGAATGCTAGGTCACGGTGATGTTTCATAGTTTAGAATGTGACTTCTAGTGGTTGCCTTAGACTTGGATCTTGACTAGCAACTCTAGTATTTGATGTAAGTTAGAGAGGCGATAGCTCTAGAATGTGTTTTCCTGATTGTAAGGACGGGCACAAGAAAAAATATATGAGGAAGTAAGAGCAAACGTAAAAAGAGGACTCCAAGATGATCCACAGAGTGAGATATTTCCCTATATTTCGAGACGAAAGATGAAAGAGACCTCAGAATGATCTGTGAAGCACGATTGATCTTTAGTATTCCGAGACGAAAGCGACACTCATGAGATATTTGTGCGATGAGAGCTCCAGGATGACCTGTGGAGTGAAGTATTCACAAAGATTCCCAGACGGGAGTGAAATAGCCTCCAGGATGATCTGTGGCTAGAGATTGACCTCCAGGATTCTGGGGCGAGAGCCAATACTTACAGGATGTCCAGATCTTGAAGTTCGTCATGGTTATAAGTTTGCATAACGAGGGATTAAACCCTATATTAAGGAGGACGTTAAGGGCCTGCCCTCATACCTATGTTGTATAGGTGACAAAAAATTCGAACAAGTGTGCATTAAAGGTACATCGTGTGCATAGATATTTGTGCATTAGTCACTAGGTTCATGACATATACTGACATACTTAGGATAGTCACTTTCCATACTTTTCTTCTGCATTCAAGTTGGTGATTGTAAAGTTGAAGGATCGTTTTTATAATAGCATTGTGTCAGTTGCATTCAACTCACGTGCCCACGGAACTCAAGTGTTGCAGGACTGATCAGCGAGTGGCATGGGCACGAGCTTGTGGCGAAAGATGCTACGAGATTGAGAATTCATGATGTATTTTATGTGTAAATTCCGTTGTGTATTCAAGGCAATTAAAATCGGTTTTTGGAACTAATCGGTCAGAAGCGATTAGTGATTAATCGGTTAATCGAAAAATAATCCGGGATTAAATCGAAAAAATTGTTATATATATAATTAAAAATATATATATCCTCATTATGTAGCAACCCTAAAAAAATAATCGGGGATTAAATCGAAAAAATTGTTATATAGATAATTAAAAATATATATATCCTCATTATGTAGCAACCCTAAAACCTAACATAAAACTATTATGAGATTATCAAATAAGAACATATAGTTATAAAAAAAGAAGAGAGTACTTGGTTTGAGCTGAGTTTGGATTCTGGATGTGGGTCTAATCGGGTTTGCTGGTCGGTTCCATCAAACAAAAATAATCGAAGAGCAATGTGAGCAACAAGAGGAGGTACAGATGCGGGCAGGTGAAGTGTCTGACAGTACAGGGGGAGCAATGGCGGATCGGGTTTAGGTTTGCTCGAGGAAGAAGAGAATCAGTTTGGGTTTGGGTTTGAAGATAATCAGTTTGGGTTTGGGTTTGCACGAGAAAGAAGAGAGCGGCGATATGTCGGGTTTGGCTTTGCGCGAGGACCAGAATGGGTTTGAATTTTGAATTTTGAATTTTGAATTTTGATTTTGGATTTTGGGCCGGATTAAGCCCAAATAATGCAAACGAGCATGAAAATTATAGAAAGAGATTTAATCGGTTAATCGGTCACTTAAAATCAGTTGATTAACTACCAATTGGTGGATTATTCCCGATTAAATCGCTAACTATTGAAATATTATAAATCACTAAAAAAATAATCGCTTAGCCTCCGATTAACGATTAATCGGAGATTAATCAGGCGTAATCGGGGATTTTAACTGCTTAGTGTGTATTGTAAAGAACATTGTAGTGATCAAAAAGTTGAAAATTTTCTCTGTATTTTTGTATTATGTTCTACGAAAATAAAGTAAAGATTCTAGAGGTGCCACGAATTGCCTGTGTAAGGAATTCAAAGCGTTACAGAGTGGTATCAGAAAGTTCTAAAATGGAAAGGTCGGAAGGTACAAAGTAACAATATGCAATTTGTCGGAAGGTACAAAGTAACAATATGCAATTTGTATTTACAGGGGTTTTTAATTTTTACAAAATGCCACGTGGCTTTCCCTTATTGGCCGAACCGTTATAAATGGTTCAACCGGTTGAAATGCTACCGTTTGGGGTCTCCCTGAGCAAAACTCTATTCTTAAACATTAGTTGACAGTATTATCTTCTCTCGTCATACAGCACATACTTTATTTTGAAGCCATGTCGAATCGGATACTAACAAGTACATCAAGAAAATACTCATTACTTCTTGTCATATTCTTGAAATTTTAAGCAATTTCCTATGATACAGTGTTAAGTATGTTACTGTTATGTATGTTATAAGTATGTTACTGTAATTTTCAGCATTCCTTGTGAAGGAGTGTTATGTCTCTTATATGGAGTCAGTGTCCATGTTTACTAGCAATATGTATTGAAGTACCCTCCAAATCCCACATATACCAAAAAGCTCAGTATATTCTATTTATGTAATTTGGACGGGGCTCCACGGTACCTCTTCAGCAAAGTGAAATAGTAAAATCAATCGCCGACTTGATAATCTTTTCATATAATCACTCATATACAAGCCATAGAGTTAAAGGTTCAAACGCTTCTAACCCGAACTCAATATAAGACTCAAATTGCTACAAGTGTAAGCATACATCCAAACAATTATGAACCATCCAATTAACTCACAATGTAGAAGTAATTCCATCAATAGCCAACC
This sequence comes from Hemerocallis citrina, assembly GCA_017893485.1. Classification (NCBI taxonomy): domain Eukaryota; kingdom Viridiplantae; phylum Streptophyta; class Magnoliopsida; order Asparagales; family Asphodelaceae; genus Hemerocallis; species Hemerocallis citrina. Next base: position 221,218,426 of record CM030363.1, on the reverse strand, counting down.
CAAAATTTTAGAATAAAGACTATGTCCTTGTTGTTTACACTAAACACAACTCACTAATCAATAATACCTACTAAATTAAAGCTAGATATACAGAATAATATATCTACAAAAATTAATAACAACTTCAACCCATACATCACTACATCTACTATTATAATGGGAGAAGGCCTTAGTGGTATTTGTCATTAATTTTTTTTTATTTTTATTTTGTCATTTGAAGCCAAATGACTTACTTTGGTAAATATTTTCGAAAGTGGACCAGCTTGGTAAATATTTTCGGAAGTGGAGCGGTTTGGAAATTATTTTCTTTTTATCCGTTTCATTATCCTTTTTTTTAATCCTTTTCAGTCGTTTTTTTTGTGGTCTTTCTTCTTCTTCCTCCACGTGCATCGCACGTGCATTTTTTTTTAATCCTTTTCATTCGGTTTTTTTTGGGGTCTTTTCTTTTCTCCCTCCACGTGCATCGCACGTGCATGATACTAGTATACATTAATTGCAAACCATTACTCATCAAAACTTAACCAAAAAACATAACAAAGAGTTCAAGGGTGTGTTCGAAAACAAAGTTAGGTCAACTAGATTTTGATTTTAAGTGGAGGTATAGAGGTTTGCTATCATCAATTATCTCACCTCTACCTACGCTGAAAAGTTGACTCCATATTTTTGGGGTGTGTTAGGAAGCGCCAAATAAAGCTAAATTAACTCTTACTTTAGAAAGAAAGAGATAAAAGTTTGGCAAAGCTTACATAAATTTGGTTTGAGTGGAGTTGAAATAACTACACTTATCTCAACTATAAATATCTTAACTCTAACGGCCTGTTTGGTTGGAGGGGTGGGGAGGGGAGGGGAGGGGAGGGGAGGGGATTTTTTATACATTTCTTGTTTGGTTCATTTTTTAGGAGGGGAGGGGAGGGGAGGGGAATGGAGGGGAGCAAAATCCCTCTTGAGCCAATTTTGGCTCCCCTCCAATATTGGGGGACTTGGAAGGGAGGGAAAGTGGGTCTAATTTTTTAAATAATTGGACTAAAATATCCTGGATAATATTGTGAAATACAAAATTGCCCTTTTTAGATCTAAAAAATATTAGAAACTCGTGGGTCTTTTTTGCCCCGAGGACCTTGAAGCCTATGTTGCAGTCTCGTGCTTTGTTTTGCTTTCTTCATTCGCAACATTGGGTATATGAGTACTTGAACTGGTGTAGGCCTTATGGTGATATTTTAATTGCAAGTTGAATCCTAATGCGAAAAGGTGAAATGATATGACATGAAGTGTCTAAGAAATCCATGGAATATATGGTTAATTTTTAAAGGGATATTAAGCTTAGATAATGATTAAAAATGGCCATGAGGGCCTATAGAAATTTGTCTAGTAGCATTGCTTGATGCCATCTAAATAGATGTCCAAATTGCCTAAATCATGTGAGGGACAGTAGCCACGGAATTCTAAATGAAAGGAACTTTAACGAAATTTAAACTGGATCTGCAAGACGAGCGAATGAATAAGTTTTTTTTTTTAGTAGAGTTTTGGACAGGGATTGGAGACGGCTTCAAATGCACTTTTCCAAGTAGAAAAGCATTTTCAATCACTAAATGAATTACAAAACAATCTCGTATCTTCATTCATGAATCTTTCAAAAAGACTTTTCTCATTCTCGCTTTGCTTAATCTGACTTCACTTTTGTTGTTCTTTGTGTTGTTTCGTTTTTTTTTTCCTAAAATGTAAAAGGATATATAAGTAATTTAATTATAAAATCGCTTCCCTCCCCTTGTGAACCAAACAAGAAGCTAATTATTTTCCCTCCCATCCCCTTCCCTTCTCTCCTCGAACCAAACAGAAAATATGATTAAAATCCCTCCCCTCCTTTTACCTCCCCTCCCCTCCCCTCCATTAAAATCCCTCCCCTCCCCATCCTTCCTTTGAACCAAACAAAGCCTAAAAGGACTCCCAAACAATGCAACGATAAGAAAAACTGAAGATTGAGCGAGAAATCTACAAAACTTCAATTATCTTAACTAAACTTCATTCCCAAACACACCTCCATGAAGATAACCATAAAATAACTATAGGTATCTAAACTCCCAATAAACCAATTCCTTTTTTGAAGCCAAATCTACCTTCATATCCAAACAGGGTTTTAGCCTTTAACCAAAACAACTAACAAAGACTCAAACTTTAATCACCAAACAGTCTCCCATTACCTGGAATGACACCAGCCCACTCATCGCGAAACCGAAACCCCGACCCCCTCAACACCCTCCTACAACTCTCCAAAATCCTCTCCCTACTCCCCTCATCCACCATCCTCAACCCCGCCGTCGCCATCAACCGAATCTCCGTCTCCCCCCACACCTCCCTCCTCACCCTCCCCTTCGCAAACCCCACCAGCTCCCTCACCGACTCCCCAGCGCTCTCGTCATCCCCTCCTGCAAACGCCGATAGCCCCGGGCTCACCTTCATCTCGGCAGTCGATTTGAGATCGATTTCAATGGGGATGTCGGATCCGGGTCGGGTGCGGTACCCGAAGACGTGGATGCGGGTGCCGGTGCTGCCGGCGTCGATGACGATGGAAAATTTGGGAGGGGGGCGGGAGGGAAAGAGGAAGAATATGAGGAGGGCTATAAAGGATGAGGAGATGAGGAGGAGCGTTAGCGTTCTGGTCGGGGATCTAGGGTTGGGGTTTGGCCGAGCGCGGAGTTTGAGGGGATCCATTTGGGAATCTAGGTTTTTGGTTGAATTGGGGGAGGGAGGGAGAGAGAGAGAGAGAGAGAGAGGTTGGTATCTCTCTCTTTCTCTCTCCTTAGATTCTTAAAATCTTGAATCTTCTTCTCTGTCTGGCTTTTCTGATTTGAGAGAGGAGAGGGAGAATGGATTTATGCGTCGGTAGTGACGACTCGATGGTGCGAATCTTAAAGCGTTGATGGACGGCTGGATCGTATAGGATGAAGATCGACGAGTTTGATGGAACGCGGTGTTTGGTTTTGATGGTTTTGGATGTACCGGTTAATCCGAGGTAATTTTGACATATATATCCCTCACCAAAGTTCAAATCTCATATTTACTTTTGTATTTTCATAAGTGCCCTTAATAATGTTAAATTAGTGATGATAATCGGTCCACCGGGCCGGGCCCAACCCATTCGGGTTTGGCCCGATTTCAGGCAGGCTTGGTTCAGGTTGGTCCAATAGCCGGGATGGGTTGGGAAATGAAAAAACCAACCCGATCGAGCCGTGAACACATTCGGGTTGAACCCGGGTTGGCCCCGTTTTTTTTTATTCCTCTCTTTTAACCTTAAAAAAAAATGTACAAAAGTATAAGAGATTAAGAATTAAACAAAATTGTATATATTATTTATTTCAACTTCTATAAAAAATTTACAGCTTTTTTACATACACATATTGTTTAAAAAATAAACAAATTCCTTCAATTGCATAATTAAGAGGACAATCTAGGGTTCAAGATAGCCTAGAGTTAGGTTGAACCGTTGAAGAGCGGGCATTGGACCACTGGCATGCATCTCTACTTAATCTAAACCTAGGATCTCATCACCCTAAATTCTTTAATCTTGTTGTTGGATTCACGCGAGTTGCTTCCACTTGTTGATGTAGATTCCGTTTTTTTCTTGAGTCATGTCTTCATCCTTCATCCAATCTTCAGTGCACACGAGCATATCCAACGAATCCGACTTCAAACGATTCATGTAATCTGTTAGAACTGTGTCACTTGTAGAAAAAGCACTTTCTGAAGCAATTGTGAAGACATTAGGAGTTAGTAGATCTCTAGCCATATGTGAAAGAATAGGAAAATGATTTTCATGCTCTTTCCACCATTGTAACACTTCAATCTTAGCACTAAAACTCTCACTATCTTGTTGATCATATACAAATTTAATTCTTTAGGAGCATTAGTCCTAGGTTGTTTTGATTGAATACGAGCAAGTAAATTAGCAGTGGCATCTTCTAATGTATTGTTACTCTTACTTCTAGAAGTAGAAGAATAAGTAAATATACTAGTTGTACTACTAGATGCAAAAGTTCTATCATAATAAAATACAAGTTATTCAATGTCGATTCAAAGCTAACTAAAAATCCATAACAATCATATTCAGAATCATCTCCAAGTAAAGTAAAAAATATTTCAATCAAACTTCTCGTACCTGATAATTTAATATGAGGATCCATAACAGTAGCAATACAGTACAACATTGGAGGATGATTAAAATACTTCAAAAAATTTGTATAAGCGGAAACAATAATATGACTAATGTATTTCTTGAAAAGTTTGCATCATAGTAATGATTGAAATAAAAATGCTACTAGAAGTAGATACATAAGATAGAGAAAACTTCACAGTTGTGGTTTTAAATTGTTTCAAAAATCGTAAAAAAAATTCGGCAAAATACCATGATAGACAAAATTTCATGTTTTTTGCAAGACGAAAAATTATAATATCTTTGTATTGAGTAACAACATTTAGTAAATCGAAAGTAGAGTTTCATCGGTGTTTAACATCTTTAGAAAGTTTTCTAATATGTATTTCCCTAGTTTTACACCATTCTTTAAATTCTTGAAGCATAGGACCACTCAAAGGAATAAGATGTACGCAATTTCAAATTGCAATTATATATGAATCGACTACTTTCAATGCATCTTGTACACATAAATTTAAAATATGACACGCACATTTAACATGCAAATTTTCATTACATGGATGAGCTAATTGTGTTTTTAATGTACTAATCAAAGCATTGTTGTTAGATGCATTATCAAAACTAATAGTAAAAATTTCAGAGAGTTGGCTATCTATTTGTCCAATCCTAGGGTTGATTTTTGGTTGGCCTTGTTGGTCTTGTACTAATTCTTTGTGTATATTTAAAATGTGTCATTTAATTGTACATGTTCCCTCACTCCTTCCATTTGTAACTCTTGTTACAAGTTTGACAAATCTTATGTCCTACACCCATATTATCATCATCGGGGATGTAGCCATAAAATCTGTGTCAATCACTTATTTTTCCCTAGTTTTTCTACTACCAGCGGGTTCGGTTTGTTGTGTTTGTGTGTCAACATTATGTATTTCTTCTTCTATGTTGTATGGTGAGATCCTATCATATGATTCGGTATAAATTCGGGCTCTACATGTGAGACTATTGGAGACTGGCCTGAAGTACCGGTGGAATGTCCACTTTGGCTGCGGCCGCTACCTCGTGATCTAGACATGGTAATAGTGTATGTGAGAAAAAAATGATTTATAGTGTTTTACCAGTGTATGCGAAATAATACAAAACAATATATGAGGTATATGTTAAAAATAAAATCAAAAAAACAATAGGAGGGTTAAGAGAGAAAAGTGAAAAACCAACAAACAATTATAATACAAAAATTAGAACTACAACAAAAATCAAGACAATAGGAGGGTTGTGAAATTTTGATACCGTATTTCGCGGATAATCATATATAGAAATGAGAGAGAAAATAAATGTAGAAGTAGACTTAGTCAATTGAGAAATGTAATAGACGTAATCACGAAGTCCGGTAGTCGTTGAGAGAGAGAGAGATAGCTTCTTTGTTGAAGGAGTTGAAGTAGACGTAGTTGAGAGTTAAATCAAAACAATTCGATACGATATAAATTTTTCACTTCTTTGTTGAAAAAAACTTGATTGAATTGAGTAGTAGTAGTAGAGAGAGAGTAAGAGAGTAAGGTATAGAAATTTTTAGATTGAATTAAGAGGGTATTTATAGGGAAAAAAATATTTTAAAAAGCCCCAACAGCTTTGTTTCTGACCGTTCGACCCGCGGGTCAAGCGGGCGGGTTTGACCTGGTCAACGGGTTCGTGGGTCGAGTCGAGCGGGTTGGGTTTACAAATTTGGTGACCTGGGTCGACCCGAACCTGAACCGCCTAATTGCAGGCCAGGTTTGAGTGGGCAGGTCGCGGGTCAGCCCGGCCCGATTGCCATCACTAGTTATAATCATATATTAGTTGCCTCAAGTAAACTGTAATCCAATTTAAGAAAATATCCTGTTAAATTTAGAGGGTGTTCGTTTGATAAGAAAGAAAAAAAAAACATGAATTTGCTTTATTTAGCATGTTAAGTAAGCATTTTTAGTTCCACAATTTTTTGAATTTTAAAATACTTTATTTGCTTTAGATGAAGAAAAATTTATTAGATGTATGACAACTCGGCATAATGCACAAAATATGGTGAATTGGTTTGTAAAAGTTATCTCTCTCTTGCACTTCCTTGTTTCTTCATTTAATTTCCCTCTCAAACAATTAAAGAAATAACAAAATATTATTTCAACATACAAATTTTATGTTGTTTTTCTTGACAAGAAACAATGAACAACTAAATAATAAAAAGTATTGATTTTGTTATCACTATCCAAAATACAATTACCAATTTTCGGTACTAACAAACAAACGCCACCTTGATGGAATCCACCTGACTTGATGGAATTTTTTTTTATTATGGAAAAAGGTGGAGTAACCTGACTTGATGGTTATGCTCTATTTTTCAATCGTCCACAAAATAGATGTAGTTGCAAATATGAAATGGGATCCACTATGATGGACACAATTATTAAAATGGAAAATTTTAGAATACAAACTAGTAACATAACTTCATATTTTAACTACTTTCCAATTGATGTGAACCGTAGGAACTATAATTTTTATTTATTTTTTATTAAAGAGATAGGTTCATTCGTAAATAAAGTGAAATATTGGGCTTTATAATGTTAAAACAGATTATATTTTAGGAATTTCAAATTACCCCTCCCCAATTTTCTCCGAAATTATATCTCATTCTCCGGGGGGGGGGCTCTTCCCAAACCCAAGCTTGACCTCATCAATTTCACAACAACACATCTCAAAATACTCCTACATTCCCTTGAATGCAACATAAACAAAAATAGGCAAGAAAAGCATACAAGAGAGATAGAACCTAAGAGATGAACACAAAATCTTTGGCTTTTATTAATCCAATTAATTCATTGTTATTAAAACATCAGATTGTATCGGCCTAAATGAATGATTGAACATAAAATTCAATCAACGACATATCAGTTTGATGGATTTCTCGAACTCATGATGGTGGTTGTGAGGTGGTGTATGCGTCGATGGAGCAATGTTGGTGAAAGTCGGAGGCGGAGAGGCTGAGGCTGAGGCTGAGGCCGAGGACTTCCGCTTCAGACCTGACCTCGGATTTTGGTGAGGAGAGGGTTTGGTTGCGTCTAAGCTCGTTAGCGAGTGGCTGCGGTTGTACCCTGTATCCTACCACCTACTCCCCAATCATCTCTCTCCTCAAATAACACACTCATGGGTTTCTTTGCAGTCACCTTCTGTTCTTCTCTGATTCTCCTTCACTTCCGCTACTTGTTGACCCAATGTTTGGTGCGTACAAAACATACACATATTTTACAACTTTTTCATCTAGAAAACTTTACAGGAAAATATAGAATTACTCCATCATTGTTTAATGTCTTGAGATATTTCACTTCATGATTGGTATAGATTATGTGTACATGTTTTCCTCATATATGACATATCATCTCATTCATACACACTTATATGCTCTTGAAATTTATGTCATATTCATGTATTACAGAGAGTATTGGATTAATGGGGAACTTTACCTTAAAATTATTTGCGTCTTTTGTCCACATAAAAAATGGAGGAATTGTTGACTCTATATTTGATGTGCACAAAACACACACATGTGTATCCTACCAATTTTATGTAAGATCTTTACAGGCCAATATAGATTGAAATTCAAATAAATCTCAAGATCCTCAGAATCAAAGAAAAAGACACAAATAAGAACAATGAGAAAAAAACATGCTCAATATAAAAAGACAATCAAATCAGAAGAATTCCACAAGAGAAAGAGATGTGCAAATAATCAAGAATCAAGCCCATAAAAAAAGGATCCTTTCTATTCTTATTTTGGTGAGAATTATTAGGTAAACTAATCAATGACAAATGATAAGTTTGGAAAGATATATGATTGATTCCCCATTTTTTTTTTTCGTTTCTGAACTACCAGTCGACCTCATTGTTTGATAGTCGACTGTGCATTGCAGTCGACCATCAAACCAAGTAGAAATTGGTTAAGGTCGACTATCAATTCCTTTCAACTTTTTCATGGTTAATTGACAGTCGACCGTCAATATTTACGATGGCAGTTCAAAACATAATGAATATTTTTCTTTTCAAAATAAACATTCAAATTTCTTATTTATAAAGAGGGTCACTAGTATTTCTTCATCTCTTTTGACTTAATACTTTTGAACTTATTATTTGCTAAAGATCAAGAGAGAATGACGCTTTTATTGTTTTCTTCAGGACCACGACCTTGCTTTTTCACCTTTCTCACTTTAGATCGAGGTGGTTTACGGGACTTATATATAAAAGTCATGTGGTTGTAATAAGAATGTTGACATGAATACCAAGAACTCATTGTGCAGGGTTTGAGTATAGTGGAACATTTGTGGAGGAGAACTGTTGCAGGTAAGGGGGTAGTGGATTAAGTTTGGGGCCCGAACCCCTTAAATCAATGTGTCTAGTCATTCTATTGAATTTACTTTCTCTAACTTTATCTCTTTATTTTACATATTCATTTTAATTTTTTTATTTTCGCACAATCACCCTATTCACCCGCCTAAGGTGATTTACACCGCTCTCCTCCCAAATCCCCATCCTTGAATCCAAATCCAACCAATCTCAAACCAAATTGGATCTCATTCTCTCCTACTATTTTGTTCTGTTTTGTTCCCATCAAACTCATTTATCTGCCATGACTTCCTACAACCCAACATCAAGATCAATTAAGGAACTTCTTATCATTGAAAATGAATAACATCTCTCGATTGCTCGCTCTTGTGAAGTACTTTAAGGATTTGTTCACTGATGAAAGGGGCGGGGCTGCTGGTAAGGGGAACAGTGCCGAGACCGATGATGCAAGTCGACCATTGTGTCAATGCCGCGGTGGTGTGAGAGGAAAGGACAAAGCCAATAACTAAGGACGGTGGTAGTAATGGTGGTCTGAGAAAATGGATGAACCATAAAGGGCATTGATAAGATTTATCTTTTTTTCATTTTATTTTAATTAATTAAATTCTTAATTAAGTGGGAATCGTGGATTGTGAACAAATATTGTTATACACTTTTAAGAATGACAATTTCCCTGGGTATATAGTGGAAAACCTACATGAAACTTTGGTCAAATGCAGAAAATCCCTCCAGTTTTCGGTCAGCGAACAAAATCCCTCAAAGTTTCACTTATGGATTATTTTTCTAATAACTGGTCTTAATGATAAACATGCCTATCATCAGTTTTCTTTTTATAGATTTGAAAAATTACCCTTATGGTTAGGGTTTGGTAGTGGAAGGAAGGAGCTGAGGACGGAGAAGGAGGCCATGGCGGTGGTGTTGGCTGCAGCAAGAAGTTGGGAGAGGAGCAGAAAGTTTAGATTAGGATTAGAGTTGATAAAAAGAATAAGGTGAAGAATTTTAAAGAATGAGATGATGGAGGCAAAGAGGAGGAGGAGGAGGAAGAGGATGATGATGATGATTTAGGGGAGAAGGTTTAAGTTAGGATTATAATTCAAAAATTGAGTGATATAAAAGAGTTTGGAAAAGGAGATAAGGGAAACTAATAGAAGGAGAAGGAGGTGGTAGTGAAGGATGAGTTGGGAGAGGATGTTTGGCTTTGTGTTAAAAATTTGATAGAGATGAAGGAGTTCAGAGAGGGAAAGGAACATGTGGTGGTGAGAAGGAGAAGGAGGATTTGAGGAAGGAGGTTTGTGTTTCTATTTGTGTTAGTGTTCAAAAAATCAGGAAAATGGAGTCCATAGAAGAAGAGAAGGGAGGCAGAGAGGAGGAAGGAGCGGCGGCAGTGGTGGTGGCGGTGGCAGTGGTAGAGATGTGGGAGAAGGAAATTAGTAATAGAGGAAGAAGACGATGGTATTTTGGAAAATTTGGTTCAAAATAAATTATGTGCATAATTAGCACCCTTTAATTACAAAATTTAGAAAAAAATTGATAAGAAGGGGTTTGTGCGTTGACTAAAAATTGTAGGGGTTTGTCGCGTCTGACAAATGTTTCATGCGGTTTTTTCGCTATTTACTCCAATTTCCCTACATAATGGGGGTTGTTTCAATACGGTTGGGTAGTTGTAGGTTTACACCATAGAGATTCTATATTAAAATATTGGGTGGGGGGGGGGGGGGGGGGGGGGGGGTGCTAAATATGAGATTTAAACATATGTTAGGGGTATATCTCTACAACCAACTTAATCTGATCTCAACAATGCAATTTAAGTTGAAGTTATATTAACTATCAATTTATAATTAGTTATTCAATTTATGATAAATGATAGCATGCCACTCCAAATGTGCAACTCCATTTACAATTCTCTATGATTGGTTCACTTACAAAAAGTAAGTGGTCCAACCTAACTACACTAATTTTTTACATTTAACAATTATGCATGGACCAATCATGTGAGAGAGTTGTAAATATAGTTGCATTTAGAGTAACATGCTATCATTTCTTTTCAATTATTGTTAGTTAGCACAATGCTCTTAATGTTCAAATATATTTACGACATAATTATTTACGAAAGTGTCTTTTATATAAAATAAACATTGTCGCCCCAGAGGATAATTTGTGAAAAGTAAGAGTTTAAGAATAGAATGTCGTGCATTGCATGTGCAAATTACTTGTATATTAAAAAGTATTAAATAAAACACTCCTTAACTTTCAGTCTCATTTAAAAGATACTTCTTAACTTACTAAATTAATTGAAACCGCCTTGTACTCCCAAAGCCGTCCTTGGCCTAGGGTGGGCTGGGCAACGACCCACGGCCCAACATCAGAATAGGGGTTTAGAGGGACACAAAAATCATAAAATTTATGGCTTGTAGGGGAACAAAAATTACAAAATTCATTACTCTAACAAATTAAAATCTAAACCTAGTCTAAACGTCCACTAACTTTTTATTTTCTTTTCTTTCATCATTATCAAATTTCCAATAACATAACCCTACCACCTTCTCCTTATTAGTCACATTAGTTGAGACTTGAGATTCATTGATTAAATGAAGAGGAAGGAGCACAGAACAGAGGCAGAAGACCCATCTCTCAATTCCAAGTAGATTTCTCTATATCACTTTCTAACTCTGTTTTGGGGTTGAAGTAGATGTAAATCAATTCAAACCCATGTTAAATCATCTGTTTCAATAGTTTTGGTCTCTCTAAGGGGGCGTTTGGTACATGGATTGGAAGACTCCCAGGAATGAGAGGATTTCCGGGAATATGACGGTACAAATGAAGATTCTCGGGAATGTTGTATTATCACCTTTGGTATAGTACATTGCATTCCCGGGAATCCTTTATAATTGTATTATTATATTCTAATTTTTTGGGTTATTTTATTGTTTGTTATGGAAATCTCATGAAAATCCTCAAATCCCTTAATTTTAGGGGGAGATTTTTTCTTTTTTTTTCGTTATATTATTGTTTGTTATGGAAATCCCCATGGGAATTCTCAAATTCCATGGTTTTTTAGGGTAATTGAAAGCCTTTCCAACTAAGGATTTTGATTCCCATGGGAATCCACCATTCCTTCCAAAACTATGCTTGCTACATACCAAATAAGATAATCTAAGGGGGGGTATGAGATTCCCTTGCACATTCCCACATACCAAATGCCCCCTAAGTGTTGGATGTATAGAGAACTACACATTTTAAGCTATGGGAAAGTGGATAAATACAAAGGGCATGATACAGTCGTGTCTATAAAGAGCACTGATGTGGGTAAAAATCCAGTCCATCTGAACCGTTTGATCCCAACAGATCTTGTGATACCCAAAGACAGACCCACACTCCTTGTGCGTCAATGGTAGGCAAGCTACCTCAATTCATACCAAAGAAGAGGGTCAGCACGGTCTATCAAGGGTCCCTCTCCCTGCTTATAAATACTAATCCCCCTCCTCAGTTGCAAGGTAATCAACCTTTTGTCTTTAAACCCTAATTGCATTCTACAGTCACTGAATTGATCGTCGGAGGGCTTGTCACCAGAAAAACTCTCGACGTTTCAATTCTTTTTGCAGGTATCCAATGGCCAACTGCTAGCACCACCACCACCACCACCAGATCCACATATCCCAAGCACACATCAGCCTTTCGTCAGGATCAGATCTACGACAGAGATCTGCATTTCTCATCTAACAAAAGAACTCATTATCTGTTGCTCCCACACCAGAAAATAGCAGCATTAGATTGGCGCCACCTGTGGGAACTGACAGATCCATCCTCTGACTCTTATCCTACTCAGTAGCCCTCTTCTTCCATGGCTCCCAAAGCCAAGAGGACAGCTACCACGGGTTGTTATGCCGACACCCCCCACCTCCTCCTCCTCCTCATCCTCCTCCTAGTCCATCCCGTAGTCATGCGACCACTCAGGAGTCGCAACAGCAGCGAGACGAGCGCTCACATGGTCCGGCTCTGAGTCTCTCCCGCTCAGTTGCACGAAGGACCGAACGCCCAGCAGTTTTGGATCTCTGAAACGTCATCAATAATCAATTGGAAGAAAAGGAACTTTGCTATCACCTCAGCCGCTCTAGAAACAAGGTACCCTAGGACCATCCTCCGAGCTGAAGCAGTCACTCCTCCCACGGTCGGGAGAAAGAGCACAATCGTCCCCAAGAGATCGTCGACCCCTAAATGGCCACGGAGAAGGAGGGCATGTGATGAGGGTCGAATTCAAAGAGTTTTGGAACGAAGTCCTTCAGGCCTTCCGAGGCAGACCTAAAGAGAACATCGCAAGGATAATCCCCATATTGAGGGAACCAAGAACGAAGAGTCCTACGGGTGTCGACCCGATCCAGGGGACAGGAAGACATCGTCCTCAAGTGACTGCAAAAGATGGAAGGCCGCCTCGTCCGGATAAGGGAAGGTGAGAAGCAGTCCAACATAGGGTATCCCCTTGTTCGGCCACCCTTCTCCTCCTACATTCTTGAAGCCCATGTCCCGAGGAGTTTCAAGCCTCCTACGTTCGAGACCTATAATGAAGAGTCAGATCCAGCTGATCATATTGAGGGGTTCAAAACCCTCATAATGATTCACAATGCCTCGGAAGCCCTCATCTGCAGCACGTTCCCCGCCGCGTAGCTGGTGTTACTCCAAACTTGCTCTGAACTCAATCTTCTCTTTTGATCAGCTCGAGAAGAGCTTTCTCACTCACTTCGTGACCCGTTATAAGGCCGAGAAGATGAGCGCCTCCTTGCTTGACCTGAAACAGAAGGATGAGGAGTCCTTTCGAGATTTCATCCAGAGATTCACATTGGAGGCTCGGTCCATCTCCTCCCTCGGCACAGAGGTCGTGGTAGCCGCCTTCAGACACAATGTCAGACACGACATGTTGAAGACCTCCCTGGCTAAAAGTCACCCACGGATTTCCCCATCATCCTTCTCCAGAGTGAGAAATATATTTGAGTTGAAGAGTCCTTGCATCCAGTAGGCCGGAAAGAGTCCCCGTTCAAGGGGAACAAGAAGATGGACAACTCTGAGGCACCAAAGAAAGCCCAGAAGGATACCTCCGGGCAGAGGTGCCCTCTTCCAGTAGGAAGCTTCGCCCCTACTTCTAGGCTCATTCTATCCAAGTCCTTACGGACCAACCTCTCAAGCAAGTCCTTAACAAACCAAAAAACTCCAGTCGATTAATCAAGTGGTCCATCGAGCTTAGGAAGCACAACAATAACTATAAGCTGAGGACCACCACCAAGGGGAAAGCACTGGCCAGATTTATCACTGAATGCACTATTTCAAAATCGTCCGAAGTCCAAGAAGACGAGCCAATATGGGAACTCTATGTCGCAGTTCATCCTGCGAAAAAGGAAGCGGGGCATGCATAATACTGAACGGCCCAGATAGCTTCATCCTCCAATACTCCTTGCGCCTCAGCTTTTGAGCTTCCAACAACTAAGCTGAATACAAGGCTCTAATCGCCAAACTTCTCCTGGCCCTCAAAGTAGGTGCCAAACGGTTTAAAGCCTTCAACGATTCCCAACTTGTGGTCAATCAAGTGTGTGGGGGAATACAAGGCCCACGACACCCGAATGGTCCAATACTTGGCACACATCTGGCTCTGTTTGGAGGACTTCAAGGAGACTTTAGTCGTACAAATACCGCGCGAACAGAACAACCAAGTAGACACGTTATCCAAGTTGGCATCCTCTTCTTTCGAGGGTCTTGATTGCACAGTGCTAGTAGAAGTCCTTTTTCGACCAAGCATCGACAAAGAGAATCTCAAATTCCTTTGCCTCGAACAACCACCACTGCCAGTGATATGGATGGATCTGATCATGATCATCTAGAGAAATGGGGAACTGCCATAAGACCCATCCAAAGCAAGAAAGGTTTGTGCCAGGGTCGAGAGGTTCGTACTCGTCGATGATGTGCTCTTCGAGCAATCATACACGAAGGTCAACGGAAAACCGGACCTTCGATGCCTGACCCGAGAAGAATCCAAATATGTGCTCAAAGAAATGCATGAGGGGGTCAGCAGTTAACAAATGGGCAACAGGTCTCTCACAAGAAATGTCATCAACCATGGGTACTATTGGTCAACCCTACTACAAGACACTCAGGATCTCGTCAGATGATATGTTCCATGACAAAGGTTTTCCTCAGTCATGCTCTTCCCTCAAGCCGAGCTCAAATCGCTGGCAAGTACATCCCCTTTAGCCATGTAGGGGATGGAACAGGTCTGTTCGTTCCTAAAGTGACGGTCCAATAACGCTTCCTAATTGTTGCAATTGATTACTTTACAAAGTGGGTTGAAGCATAACCTTTAGCCACCATCACCGAGCACCATGCCTAACAGTTCTTCTGAGAGCACATTGTTTTTCGGTTTGGGAGCCCTCAGATCCTCATCACCAACAATGGCACTCAGTTCGCGGGCAAAGGTTTTTGCAAGTTTTGCAAGGACCTCGGGATTCAGCAGAGGTTCTCTTCAATTTCGTACCCTCATTCTAATGACCAAGCCGATAACACCAACCATCAAATCCTCAAGGGCCTTAAGAATTGGACAAATTTCTCAAGGGGTTATTTTTCGATGAACTACTAAGCGTGCTTTGGTAATACCAAACAACCAAGAGGATTCCGACAAGAGAATCACCTTTCAATCTAACTTTCGGAACCGAAGCTATCATTCCTCTAGAAGTCGGACTACCTTCACCACAGGTTATAAGCTTCAACGAGGAATTGAATTCAAACTGCCTCAGGGCCAACCTTGACCCCCTCGACGAAGTTCATGAAAGGTCTGCTATCAGAAGAAATGTCTGCTAGCAGCAGATAGAACAATTCAATAACAAGAAAGTCTGCTCAACCAATATTAAAGAACGTGACCTAGTGCTAAGGAGTCCAAACATCTCTGAACCAAGCAAAAGAGGAAAACTGGATCACAACTTGGAAGGCCAATACAAGGTCTCAAAGTTGTGTGTGCCCTGGTACTTACCAACTTGAAGACCCGGAGGGCATGGTAGTCAAGAGGACTTGGAATGCAGAACACTTGATGAAATTCTATGAAGGCCGCTAGTGGTCTGTAATTGTAATAAGGCCCTAAAAGCCAGCATATGTAATAAGCGCTCTGTAACATCCTGAATTTTCATTATAATTAAATATAAGTTAGTTTAATTTCACGTATTTTGCATGTGCAAATTTATATACATTTACCCTTAAAATTTTATCTATTTTATGTCATGAACAAAGTATTTTACATTCTTTTTTTTTAAATTTAAAAGCTTATTTTAAACTCTAGGCCTAATTGTTTAATTCTAGCCTATACTAATTAATTTATTTATTTTAATTAATAAGCCCATGGACTTTTAGCCCACTAAATTGAGCCCACTAGTTTATTCTCATTTAAATGTGACAACTTATAGGGTAGACTTATTTTTGTAACAAATTAATTAAAATACATGAACAATTAGTAACTAGGTGTGCATTGTGTGACACATGTATTGCACTAGCACGTGTATTGAGTGGGCATGGGGGTGGCCGGATTGCTTCATGAAGTGGGGAGAGATGGAGTGAGTGGTTATGTGTTCATAGGTAGTTGTTCTAACTCCCTAGTACATCCTAGCCCCTAATCTACTTTCATCAAACTAATCTTAGCCCTCCATTTGTGCTTGAAAAGTGTATAAATAGCCCCCCTAGCCATTCATTTCTCTTGCACCATTAGAATTTGTGAAGAACGTGAGAAGAAAAGATAGAGTTGTAAGAAATTTGTGTGAGGAAAAAGATTGAGTTGTGCATTCTTGTGTGTTCCTTTCCCTATTGGAGGCCCGCCTAGCATCATCAAGGAGAGGAGCTCGGGTTCATCTTGTACAAGGAGGAGGAGAGCTTTGGTGTGACAAGCAAGGAAGAGAAGGCTTACAACTAGGAGAGGATCGTGTGTTCAAGGAGTTTTCCTAGGAGTTCTCTTTTGTTTTCTTCAATTAAGGTGGGTGATTTCTCTACTTCAAATGTAGATATCATGCTAGGGATTGAATAAATAAAATTACTAAGAAAAACTAGTTAAATTGGCCATGTGTTTGTTTAAAAATAGACTAATTAGAAATGAAGTGAATGCTTGACAAATTGGTTGATAATTGATAAAATTGTGATTATTACATTGGAAATTATCATGTTGCTATGAAATATGTGCTTTTGAACCATGCTAGATTAAGGAAATTTGCTTGTGAAAGGACTAGTTAATTAATTGAACCATTGATATGTATTATCTTAATTAATGTAACACTAGTGTGAAAAAGGAAATTATGTTCTAGAAATGTTTGTAGAACAAAAGGAAGTAAGAAAAAAGTCTTTTGTGAAAATTGTGGTGCCAAATTATGTAGAAATCATGGTTGCTTTTCAATGTCGAAAATGTAGACATAGAATATAAAGTAGAAAGAAAAATTCATGTTTTATGTCAAAATAATAATTTTAAAATACTATTATGCTGCAAATTTCTAAGATTAATAATCTAGAAATTTTTGGATACAAAATAGAGGAGAAAAAAATTTAAGAGACTTTGAATTATGAAGAATTAGTAACAAACAGAGAGTTGAGTCATAAATAACTCAACCCATTTATCATCGATTAGTCACCTTGGCCTTACTAGTCTTCGAGTCTGTTTTAAAAATGTTATTGAAGCTCGGTGGAGGGTAGGTCTTGGGTTCGAGTCTCTTTTGAGACTTTATTTTCTTGAAACTTGATTTTTACTCAATACCGAAACCCAAAGATTAACTACAAATTGAGTTCCCCATTATACAGTAGTCACCCTTGGACTTACTGGTCTTCTGGTGCGTTTTAAAAATGTCACTATTCACAGGCGGGGGCTCTGTGCGTGGGTTCGAATCCGGCCTTGGCCATTTTTTCGGAAAAATTGATTCCCCCCCCCCCCCCGCCTTTTTATTATTTTAAATAGTTTTTAAGTGTTTTAAAAATTGAGAAAAAAATATTAGAATTATTCTAAAAATGCCTAGAGTTAATGAAAATTATTTCTATAGCTTTTGACCTGTTATAATGAGAATTAGAAGCTATTTTTTAAGAAAAGAACTTGATACAAATTATTAGAATGAAATATTGATTAAATAAAGAAAATAAATATTTTTTTTTCTTTTAAAAGAAATTTTGAGTAAAGATTTTAAATGAGATTGTGTCTTGGAAAATTTAAGTAAGATAAATGTGATTTTGGCTTAATAAGTGAAAGAAAAAAAATGACACTATGAATGTAAAGGAATTGTGTGAAGTTAAATTGTGAATGTGGGAAGTTTGAAAAATGAAATTGTCGTATTATACATGAAATTAGTGCATGGAAATGACATAAAAGATCATGATGAATTATGAGAAAAATTTGTGAGTGTGAATACTCAATTTTTATGAACATGAAATGAGATTAAAGACTAGAGTGTAGCTAAGTCCTTACACCAGCATGGATTAATTCTTTTGAGATAAAATGTTGAAATGAAAGACCAAGTTTGGGTCATTATTGTTGATTAATGGTTAAGACCGGTATAAAGGAAGTGCTAACTCTAGGGTGTTGATTTTATTCATTATTCAAATAACTAAGGACAATACAATAGTGAAGATGTGACGAAAGTAAAAGAAAAACACGAGTCTGGGGGCCTCGGATCCACAGTGTGAGAGTATTCATAGGTTGCCTGCTTGATGCATCATGTCATGGCATGGATATATCTCCAGAATTATCGGGATCATGGCGAAGCTAGTGGGGTGTTTGGTGACTACGGGTGGTGCCATCGTTCCATGACAGAGGCTAAATTGTCCATAAGCTCTGCATGATGCGTCATGTCACGACGTGGGATTCCCCTCCAGGCTGTCTGGACATGGGCACGTAACTCATAGAACACTTAGGATGCTTACCATAGTTACCGTAGTAATTTAATTCATGACGAGGGAATCAATCCTACGAGATGAAGAACGATTAAGGGCTTGCCCTCAGACCTATGTAGTATGGGATGCATAGAATCCGAACAACTGCACATTAATGTCATGTATTATAAATAGCTGCATTAAGAACTAAGTGCACATTCACACACGACATCAATAGGATAGTCCCCCTTAGTTTTGTTTGTGACAAGTGTGTGCTTTCTAAGTAAGAGAAATTGATGTATTATATCTTAGCGTCAGTTGTATGCAACTGACGTGCCCACAGTTTCTATGCAGGATAAAGTGAATGACAAGAAAAGAATGATTGCTGCTTAAAGAAATGTTCAAGTTGTTATTTAATTCATGTATAATGTTGTAATTTTCTTCTGCTGTGTAAAATGTAAACATTATTGTATAAAAGATTTTAATTCCTTGTAAAATTGTACAACGTGAAGTGTAAAGATCCTGTGGAACTTCGAATTCAGTTTTATTTGGAATTTGGGGTGTTACAGAGTGGTACTAGACCCACGCTTCCAAGTAGTACAAATTTATAAGGAACGACATCCTAGAGTGGACATTAGAGTGTGCGTTGGGTATAGAGATTTAAATGTAAGTTACTTATATTTGTGTTGCTCTATGATTGATGCTTCTTCTTCTCCCTTCCCCAAGATGGCGAACCACCACGACCCAGCAGGCGATGATGATTGGCACATATTCGAAGAGGACTACTACACCGGACAAGGAGATTCCGACGAAGAAGATCCCGAGGAATATGAAGGAGAATGGACCGAGTCCCGAGAGATCACTCCACCTCTGGACTTATTAGACATTTCATTCGACGAGGAAGAGCCAGATCGGGGAGATCTCATCAAGTCTCTTCAGAGTCAAGCGGAGACTCAGAGGAAGAGAGCAGAGGTAGGCACAGTATGCCAAGTGCAAGGAGAATATTGCAACCCTCAGTCATCGTGTTTGGGAACTCGAGAAGAGAAAGAACATGTACGATGTACTAAAGGAAGAAGTGGTAGAACTACGGGAAGAGCTTAGGCAAGCCAAGAGGAACCGTATGGATTAGAATGTTGTATCTTCTCAATG
Source organism: Hemerocallis citrina (assembly GCA_017893485.1). Taxonomy (NCBI): domain Eukaryota; kingdom Viridiplantae; phylum Streptophyta; class Magnoliopsida; order Asparagales; family Asphodelaceae; genus Hemerocallis; species Hemerocallis citrina. Next base: position 221,198,901 of record CM030363.1, on the reverse strand, counting down.
CTTTTGCTTGATTTCAGACGATGTTTTAAATTTGAATGTGCAAAGTTTGAATTCAATGAAATGAAAGAAGTTGATTTAAATTCATGTTTTCTACTTTAAATTTAATGGATCTTTTGAATCAGAATATGGTTGGAAGAAGATCAAGGAATGGAGAAGGACCCAGCTGTGGACTCGACTTTGAAATGGAGTTGGCTAGAGTCTATCAAACCCTCAATGCCGTAGCCATGAATCAAAACCATAGGGGGATGCCTGCGAATCCAGTTCCTGAGGCGATCAAACTCGTGGAGTCATTCAAGAGGATGAAGCCACCAGTGTTTGAAGGAAAGCCAGACCCAGATGCGACTGACAATTTGATTTGACAAGTTGAGCCTATCTTTGAAGTCTTGGAAACTCCAGAAGGTAGCAAGGTGAAGTTGGCTACGTTGTAGCTTGAGAAGGATGTGACTGTGTGGTGGCAGTCGATGAAGCAGGCAATGGGAAATAGTGCTATTGGCTGGGAGGAATTCTTGGAGGAGTTCCGTGTTCACTATTTTCCATATGATGTCCATGAGAAGAAAGCGATGGAGTTCCTGGCACTGCAGCAGGGAGGCATGTCTGTCAGGGAGTATGAGACAAGGTTTACTCAACTTTCGAAATATGCACCCGAATTGGTGATGGATGAGGAGAAGAAAGCTCGAAAGTTCGAGCACGGATTGAGGCTGAGTCTGAGATCAAGGATGATACCCCTCGGTATCAGGAGATTTGATAAGTTAGTCAAGCGAGCTGCAGCTACTGAGGCGAATATGGAGCAGTTCCATGTTGTTCAGAACTGGAGGAACAAATGGAATGTGGGGAAGAGGCATGCAATTTCTGGGAATGTCAGAGGGCAGCCACCAGCTCAAAGGTTCAAACCTATAGGGGCGAACGCTGTCAATGTGGCTGGAAGACCCGTAAATGGTAGGGTGAAGCCTCCTGTGGTGACTTCTTTCAATTATGGGTAGACAGGTCATTACAGATCTCATTGTCCTAAGCTGTGAGATGTCGTCCGTAATGGACCAATGCAGCAGGTTGGAAAGAAGCCGTACCAGCAAGGGCGAGTATTCGCTTTGACTGAGGCTGATGCTGATGAAGTAGATCACGTCATCACTGGTACGGGGGCGGATGTTTAGAAGTTTATGTTGTTCTCTTTTTCCCTGCTTTATTTAGTAGAACTGTGATGTAACGAGAGTGTGTTATGTAACAGGAGAACTTTATTTGAATGGAAAGAAAGTTGTTGTTTTGTTTGATACTGGATCCTCTCATACTTTTGTATCTCCTAAATTTGCTAAAGTCTTGGGAGTCGAACCTAAGGTCTTTCCAGGCAAGGTCTTAGCAGTAGCTACTCCATCAGGAGAGACTTTAATCACCGATCGGTACTATGCAGACTGCGAGATCGAGATTGGAGAGAGAACTTTCGGGATGTTATTATTGGCATTAATTGGATGTCTGTGTACAGTGCGAACATCAAGTGCAAGACCAAGGAAGTAACAGTGAAGGATCCAGAGGTCCTGTATTCACTTTCCAGGGGAAGAAGAGATGTTCAGATCTAGTGGCAGCTATCAACAAGAAGAAGGTTCCTGTGGAGGTGCAGCAGATTCCAGTGGTTCGGGATTACTCGACTATGTTCTTGGAAGATTTGCCCGGGTTACCCCCGTATCGTGATGAAGAGTTAAACATCACTATTCAATCAGGGAGTGCACCTATTTCCAAGGCACCGTATAGAATGGTGCCTGTGGAGCAGGATGAGATCAAACGGCAGATTGAGTAACTGTTGGAAAAAAGCTTTATTCATCCGAGTGCGTCGCCCTGGGGAGCACCAATAGGGCGAGCACCAGTTCTGTTGGTAAAGAAGAAGGATAGATCGATGAGGATGTGCATCGATTATCGAAAGCTGAATAAGGTCAATGTTCATAATAAATATCCTGTTCAACGGATTGATGACATGTTCGATCGTCTACAAGGAGCAGGTGTTTTCTCCAAAATAAATCTTCGATTGGGGTACCATCAGGGTCGAGTGAAGACTGAAGATGTGCATAAGACTGCATTCAGAACTCGACATGAGCATTATGAATTCTTATTTATGCCATTTGGAGTGACGAATGCACCTGCGATCTTCATGGACATGATGAACAGAGTTTTGAGGTCGTTTATTGATTCTTTTGTCATGGTGTTCATCGACGATATTCTTGTGTACTCCAAGTTGGAGGAGGAGCACAATGAGCATCTGGCAGAAGTTTTGAAGAAACTTTAAGAGCATGAGTTGTATGCCAAGTTATCCAAGTGCGATTTCTGGAAATCTGAAGTGGTATTCATGGGTTACATCCTTTCTAAGGAGGGAGTGGCAACTAATCCTCAGATGATAGAGGCAGTGAAAAATTGGGCAAGGCCTACTAAGGTGAAGGGAATCAAATGTTTTCTCAGGTTAACTGGATACTATAGAAGGTTTATCCAAGGCATTGCCAGATAGCCGTGCCGCTCACTGGTCTGACCACGAAAAATGTAAACTTCAAATGGACTGAGTAGTGCGAGGCAAGCTTTCAGGAGTTGAAAGAGAAGCTGACTACTGCTCCCATTTTAGCTTTGCCTAGAGCAGGGGTTGAGTATGATGTTTACAGTTGCTTCACATCGTGGGCTTGGTTGTGTCTTGATGCAAGAAGGAAAAGTGATCGCTTATGGGTCTAGGCAACTAAGACCACATGAGAAGAATTATCCGACTCATGATCTGGAATTGGTTGCGATTATGTGACCCCTGTTTTCCCGAAATTATATTTTTCGTATATTTTTAGTATTAAAAATTTTTGTAAATTATTTTTTTTTTCCGCTCTTAAATTCTTTTTGTTAAAATTTGTTTTTGGATCCTCTATTAAAATCTATTTATGATCAAAAAAATTATTTGTAGCTATTTTTCCAATGATTTTCATACAAACCCTATTAGTATTATTGTTACTACAATTATTATTATTATTATTATTATTATTATTATTGTTATTATGGTTATTATTATAACTTTGATTGTTTATTTTAAAATCTAGTTCTATTAATAATTGTATTTGTGGTTATTTCAAATAATTTCCATACTGTTGTACAAATTATATTTTGTATATAAACCCACATTTTATAGGTTATTTATTTTCCTATTAGTTTTTAAAACCCAAACCCGTTATTTTTATTCGATTTTAAATCCTATTATTTCCTATTGGGCTATACCCTATAAACCCCAATACCCATTTACCCATTCTCCTAAACCCCATACCCAATTACTACCTATTATATAAAACCCATTAACCCACTGTTCCATAAACTTGTTAAAATATCCCTACACCCGTTTCCCCAAGTGCACTCGACCCGCTACCCTTGCACTCTGCCGCTTCCCCTATCTCTAACTTCAAAACCCATATATATACAATCTCCCCATGCAGCCTCTTCATCTCCCCCAGCCGCCTTCGTCCCCATCTCTCCCGAACCCATCGCTCTGTCTCCCTCTCCCTCACTCCGTTCACCCCTTCATCTCTCTCCCCTGTCAACCCAACACCTCTGTGCCCCTCCCCTCAGTCAGCGATGCCCTGTCCTCGTCTCCCCCGTCACCTCCCTAACTCCTCCCTGCCTCCACTTATCGCGGCATCGACAGCAACAGCCGCGCCTTCTCCGGCACTGCCAGCAACCGCAGCGGCACACCTGCATCCCATCACCACTGTGCTTCGCCCTCTCCCCTGTGCTTTCGCGACCACAGGCAGTAGCGATGCACCACCAGCTCGTGCCCATGTGCTCCTCTCCTAACTGCAGCTGCCTACAGCACCTACGGCGAACAGCGACAACAACTTCACTGCCACCGCCGTCCTCCCGGGCTGTCCCTTCCCTGATGTCCGACTGTAGCAGCCAGCATCTTCAATGTGTGCTTCCCGCCGTTGTCTTCGCACTCCGTTGCCTCTCTTGGTGTGTGGGTGTTCGTTATTTGCTCGTGGGCTCGTTCGTCTATTGTGTTCATGAGTCGTCTCGTGTTTAGGTTCGTTACGTTCTCGTTCGTGGTTCGTGAGTTGTGCTCGTTTCTGGGTTCGTTGGGATCGTTGTTCGTGAGTTTGGTTCGTGGTTGCATTGTTCGTTCGTTGTGTTCATTAGTCGGGAATCCGTTCCCGTTATTCTTGCTTGGAGTCGTTTCGTCGTCGGTTAAGGCAAGTAACTTGTACTCAAAATCCTTTGTATGATACAAGTCAAAAATACCGCTTATAGTGTAGCTGGGTTCTAGAGACAACTCGTGTGTGTGTTATGTTTGATGGGTTTTGTCTCTATTGTGCTATTTGACTATAGTTGCCTCACGACACAAAATTGACATGAAAACAACTAGGTTTGACCGTTCTTGATCTATTCATACATGTGAGATAATTAGGTGAAATTATGTGTTTGATGAGATCCATGTGATGTGATGGTTGTGAATATGTTATATACCCTATTTCATGATGTTTGGACACTTAGTGGACTCTAATTCATGTTTAGTTATGTTTCGATCAAGTTTCGTGTGATTCATGTTGGTTTTGTTCCTAAAGAAAATTCTGTGTTTTGTCGATAATTTATCTCGATCAGTAATCTAGACCATATTAAGGCCAGTATCTTAATTTCAGTATAAAACATAATTTGTAGAGTAATTCATCTTCTTTCCAACCCCTCTAACCTTGATATGGATGTTTTACTATGGAGATTTTGTTTTCGTATGTGTGAGATATGGATGTTTTACTACAGAGGTATATTCTAATTTCAGATTTTGTTTCTTGTTGATTTCCCTGAATAAACTATTTTGATTCTTGTGTTAAATATATTACTTTGATCTGAAACTTTGCACAATAATTCTGTATCTATCTAGGGATTGCAAATAATTTTGGTGGATTTTATTGATGAGTTTATAAGCCGTTTCATGCTTGTTTATGAAAGCTATACTTGCTGTAGTTTGCTCTCTGTTCTGTAAAGATTTGTATTTTTACCCTATTTGCTTTTACTGTATGAAAATTATTTGTGAAATATGAAAGTTTTATTATTTTGTCTATTTTAATCTCCCTTTGATGGATATGGATTTCGTTTCACTGTTTGTGAGATATTACTATTTTCGTACAGCAGTGTTGGGAACTCCAGATTTGCCAAACTACCGTTTCTTGATATTTTCTAATTTTGGTTGACTAAACTAATATTTCTGGAAAATTATGAAACTTTATATTTTGATGCTGGACATATAGGGGAATACCTCATATTTTTCCTGGAATTTATTATGATGATTTCTTGCTGTTTTCCTGTACTTGAATATGATTTATTGATTTCTGGGTGAACGCATTTCCTGGTTTAAATTCAGTTTTGAGTTATGATTTTGTGAAACACTATATGACTTATATATACTTGCTAGATTCGGTTGGAAGTCTATTTTCCATATTCTCTGACGGATCCAGATTTGGATGTTTGTAGTAGCGAGAATTACTGTTTTAGTACAGTACTGTCTTGTTGACCTGAATTAGAAAACTAGTTGTTTTACCCTGTTATGTGTTATCTTGTACCTGTACTTGTTTATCTTACACCCCTGAACCTGATTCATGTTTATACCCTGTTATCCTTGCTTTGTTTTGCGACACATACATTATAATAATAAATGACCAAGCCGGGGTTAAGGGAAAGATCTAGTAGTGGAAAATATAGAAACGTATACTGAGAAGAGGACTTATGTCCTGCCTGCCTGTTACGTGTTCATGACTACATGATTCACGATCCTGTTTCCTGTACCTGACTGCATGCTTCCCTATAGGAAGATTTACTCGGAAGAGAACCACTAGGTTCTGCCTGTTTCCTGTACCTGACTGCATACTTCCCTATTGGAAGGTGTACTCGGAAGAGAACCACTAGGTTCTACCTGTTTTACCTGTTATCCTGATCCGTGAGTACACTGCCCTATGGACTCCACTACGAAATATAAATGAAACTGTTTGACTGTAGCAACCATTTGATAAAAGTTGGGGCGCATGAAGTGCTACCTAGTTAGTAATAATACAATACTTGACATAACCTGATACCTGTTACATGAGACCTGTACTTGTACCTGATTACCTGTTTACCTGTTTACCTGTATACCTAATTACCTGTTTACCTGCTACATGTTACCTGTTTACCTGTTTGCTTGACACCTGATACATGTTACCTGTACCTGTTTGTATACCATATTGCTTGATTCTATTTGCTTGATTCATGTTACATATTACAAGTCTGTTGACACACTTATACCATGCTTGTTTATTCTTCCCCATGTACTTGTATCCTGCATTACAAGCGGCCCGTAACTCGTATTGACGGGAATCTTGTTTCTTTTTCCTTCTTCCTACAATTTTTCAAATTGCAAATTTTGGTGATCAGCTGCCCGATGGAGTAGGTGATCTAAAGTTCTGGTTGGCTAGAGCTTTTGTTATCTTTATTTATTTTCTGTTTCTCATTTTGAACAATGTATCTGTTACTTAGATTCTTTGTGTTTGGGCAGTATGACCCAGGATTTTTTACTTGTTCAGATCTGATTTATTTGAGATTATTACATTTTGTTTCAAGTAAATTCTGTTCGTATATTGATTCAATTATGCATGTGTGGTTGATTCTTTTGCTTCCGACTCTGATTATTTTATGAGATGTTGTAAAAATTCCTGAACAGCTTATGGATGATGAAAATCATTCGCTGGGCCAATGTTACGTGCTTGTATTCCATATTTTTGGGAAGCAGGGCATGACAGATTATCTTCGACTTGAAGCAATGGAGACACTACGTGTACGGTGAGAAATTGAACATGTACACGGACCATAAAATATTGAAGTACATCTATCAGCAGAATGACCTGAATCTGAGACAACGGAGATGGCTGGAAGTACTTGAGGACATTTGTCCAGAAATTAAATACCATTCGGGAAAGGCTAATGTTGTTGCTGATGCACTTAGCCGTAAAAGCAGTTTGGCCGGGTTGATTACGACCCAGAGGCATCTTGCAAAGGAGTTGGATCGGGCTGGTATTGACGTTGTTTTGCAAGGCTTGGGATCATCTTTAGCTCAGCTGCGGCTTCAGCCCACACTGAATGAAAGGATTATAGCAAGTCAGAAGGAAGATGCAGAGATTTAGAAGATGAAGGAGCAGGTTGGTGTTGGCAGGTTTGGAGATAGGCTATGTGTTCCGGATCAAGCAGAATTGAGGGAGAGTATTCTTCAGGAGGCACATGCTACTCTTTTGTCTGTACATCTTGGGAGTATCAAGATGTATAAGGACATCAAACAACATTTCTGGTGGTCAGGTTTGAAGCGGGATGTGGCTGAATTTGTGGCGAAGTGTGAGGTTTTTCAGCAGGTGAAAGCCGAGAATCAGAAGCCCGGAGGTTTATTACAACCGTTACCTATTCTGTAGTGGAAGTGGGATAACATCAGCATGGATTTCAACACGGGTTTGCCTAGGAGTGCGAAGGGTAATATGCAATTTGGGTCACAGTTGATCGACTAACCAAATCATCTCACTTCTTGGCTATAAAACTCATTTCGTCTATGGACAAGTTAGCTGAGCTGTATGTTGGGGAGATCGTCAAGCTTCATGGTGTTCCGTTGACCATTGTGTCTGATCGAGATGCACAGTTTACTTTGCATTTCTGGAGGAGTCTTCAGGCAGCTTTGGGCACTAAGACGGATTTCTGCACTGCTTTCCATCCTCAGACTAATGGACAGACTGAGAGAGTCAATCGAGTTCTTGAGGATATGCTTCGGTATTGTGCTCTAGATTTTGGAGGCAGTTGGGAGAGGCATCTAGCTCTGGTAGAGTTTACCTACAACAACAGTTTTCAAACTAGTATCGGAATGACGTCGTACGAAGCTCTGTATGGCCGGAAGTGCATAACACCTGTTTGCTGGTTTGAAGTTGGGGAGTGACAGATGTTTGGGCCTGAGATCGTGCAGCAGACCTCTGAAAAGATCGTTCTGATCAGGAAGAGGTTGGTGGATGTTCAGAGTAGGCAGAAGAGCTATGCAGACAGCCGGATGATGGACCTTGAGTTCGAGGAAGGTGACTTCATCTTTCTGAAGGTATCACCTAGTAAAGGTGTGTTTCGTTTTGGCAGAGGTGGGAAGTTAGCCCCAAGGTTCACAGGCCCGTATAAGATATTGAAGAGGATTGGGAAAACTGCTTACCGGTTGAAGTTACCGGAAGAGTTGTCTCAGGTGCACAGTGTCTTCCATGTGTCTATGCTGAGAGGTTACATTCCAGATCCAACTCACTATTTGCCTGAAGTGCCACAGGGTTTGCAGCTAGATCTGAGTTACATTGAGCTACCCGTTGAGATCATGGATCGTCGGAAGAAAGTCTTAAGGAACAAGACGATACCGATGGTCAAAGTAGTCTGGACCAGTTGGTTGAAGAGGCTACTTAGGAATCCGAGGAGTGGATGTTGAAGGATCATCCCGAGCTCTTTGTTTGATTGTATTGTTTTTCTTTCTTTTGTGTTTTGTTTTCTCACTCTTCAAGCGTAGTTCTCGGGACGGAACTATTCTAGGGAGGGAGTGTCGTAACATCCTGAATTTTCATTGTAATTAAATATAAGTTTGTTTGATTTCACGTGTTCTACACGTGCAAATTTATGTACATTTACCCTTAAAATTTTATCTATTTTATGTCATGAACAAAGTATTTTACATTCTTTTTTTTATTATTTAAAAGCCTATTTTAAACTCTAGGCCTAATTGTTTAATTCTATCACACACTAATTAATTTAATTATTTTAATTAATAAGCCCATGGACTTTTAGCCCACTATTTTATTCTCATTTAAATGAGACAACTTGTAAGGTAGACTTGTTTTTGTAACAAATTAATTAAAATACATGAACAATTAGTAACTAGGTGTGCATTGTGTGACACGTGCATTGCACTAGCACATGTTTTGAGTGAGCATAGGGGTGGCCGGATTGCATCATGAAGTGGGGAGAGAGATGGAGTGAGTGGTGAGTGGTTATGTGTTCTTGGGTAGTTGTTCTAACTCCCTAGTACATCCTAGCCCCTAATCTACTTTCATCAAACTAATCTTAGCCCTCCATTTGTGCTTGAAAAGTGTATTAATAGCCCCCCTAGCCATTCATTTCTCTTGCACCATTAGAATTTGTGAAGAACGTGAGAAGAAAAGATAGAGTTGTAAGAAATTTGTGTGAGGAAAAAGATTGAGTTGTGCATTCTTGTGTGTTCCTTTCCCTATTGGAGGCCGGCCTAGCATCATCAAGGAGAGGAGCTCGGGTTCATCTTGTACAAGGAGGAGGAGAGCTTTGGTGTGCACACGCAAGGAGGAGAAGGCTTACAACTAGGAGAGGATCGTGTGTTCAAGGAGTTTCCCTAGGAGTTCTCTTTTGTTTTCTTCAATTAAGGTGAGTGATTTCTCTACTTCTAATGTAGATATCATGCTAGGAATTGAATTGATGAAATTGCTAAGAAAAACTAGTTAAATTGGCCATGTGTTTGTTTAAAAAGAGACTAATTAGAAATGAAGTGAATGCTTGATGAATTGATTGATAATTGATAAAAATTGTGATTATTACATTGGAAATTATCATGTTGCTATGAAATATGTGCTTTTGAACCAAGCTAGATTAAGAAAATTTGCTTATGAAAGAACTAGTTAATTAATTGAACCATTGATATGTATTATCTTAATTAATGTAACACTAGTGTGAAAAAGGGAATTATGTTCTAGAAATGTTTGTAGAATAAAAGAAAGAGAAAATAGTCTTTTGTGAAAATTGTGGTGCCAAATTATGTAGAAATCATGGTTGCTTTTCAATGTCTAAAATGTAGACATAGAATATAACGTAGAAAGAAAAATTCATGTTTTTATGTCAAAATAATGATTTAAAAATACTGTTATACTGCAAATTTCTAAGATTAATAATCTAGAAAATTTTTGATACAAAATAGAGGAGAAAAGAATTTAAGAGACTTTGAATTATGAAGAATTAGTAACAAACAGAAAGTTGAGTCATAAATAACTCAACCCATTTCTCATCGATTAGTCACCTTGGCCTTACTGGTCTTCGGGTGCATTTTAAAAATGTTACTGTAGCTCGGCGGAGGGTAGGTCTTGGGTTCGAGTCTCTCGAGAGACTTTATTTTCTTGAAAATTGATTTTTACTTATTACTGAAACCCAAAGATTAAGTATGAATTGAGTTCACCATTAGACAGTAGTCACTCATGGACTTACTGGTCGTTGGGTGCGTATTAAAAACGTCACTGTTCACAGGCGGGGGCTCTGTGCGTGGGTTTGAATCCGGCCTTGGCCATTTTTCGGAAAATTGATTTTTTTCTTCCTATTTTTATTATTTTAAACAATTTTTAAGTGTTTTAAAAATTGAAAAAAAATATTAGAATTATTCTAAAAATGCCTAGAGTTAATAAAAATTATTTCTATAACTTTTGACCTGTTATAATGAGAATTAGAGGCTATTTTTTTAGAAAAAAATTGATACAAATTATTAGAATGAAATATTGATTAAATAAAGAAAATAAATATTTTTTTTCTTTTAAAAGAAATTTTGAGTAGAAATTTTAAATGAGATTGTGTCTTGGAAAATTTAAGTAAGATAAATGTGATTTTGGCTTAATAAGTGAAAGAAAAAAAAATGACATTATGAATGTAAAGGAATTGTGTGAAGTTAAATTATGAATGTGGTAAGTTTGAAAATGAAATTGTCGTATTGTACAAGAAATTAGTGCATGGAAATGACATAAAAGATCATGATGAATTACGAGAAAAATTTGTGAGTGTGAATACTAAATTTTTATGAACATGAAATGAAATTAAAGACTAGAGCGTAGCTAGGTTTTTATACCGACTTGGATTAATTCTTCTGAGATAAAATGTTGAAATGAAAGACCAAGTTTGGGTCATTATTGTTGATTGATGGTTAAGACCGGTATAGAGGAAGTGCTAACTCTAGGGTGTTGATTTTAATCATGTTTCAAATAACTAAGGACAATACAATAGTGAATATGTGACAAAAGTAAGAAAAACACAAGTATAAGGGCCTCTGATCTACAGTGTGAGAGTATTCATAGGTTGCTTGCTTGGTGCGTCATGTCATGGCGTGGATACATCTCCAGAATTATCGGGACCGTGGCGACGCTTGTGGAGTGTTTGGTGGTTACGGGTGGTGCCATCGTTCCATGACGGAGGCTGAATTGTCCATAGGCTCTGCATGATGCGTCATGTCACGATGTGGGGTTCTCCTCCAGGCCGTCTGGACATGAGCTCGTAACTCATAGAACACCTAGGATACTTACCGTAGTAGTTTAACTCATGGCGAGGGAATCGACCCTACGAGATGAAGAACAATTAAGGGCTTGCCCTCGGACCTATATAGTATGGGATGCATAGAATCCAAACTTGCACATTAGTGTCATGTATTATAAATAACTGCATTACGGACTAAGTGCACATTCACACACGACATTAATTGGATCGTCCCCCTTAGTTATGTTTGTGACAAGTGTGTGCTTTCTAAGTAAGAGAAATTGAAATATTATATCCTAGCATCAGTTGTATGCAACTGACGTGCCCACAGTTTTTATGCAGGATAAAGTGAATGACAAGACAAAAGAACGATTGCTGCTTAAAGAAATGTTCAAGTTGTTATTTAATTCATGTATAATGTTGTAATTTGCTTCCGCTGTGTAAAATGTAAATATTATTGTATAAAAAAATTTAATTCCTTGTAAAATTGTACGAAGTGAAGTGTAAAGATCCTGTGGAACTTCGAATTCGGTCTTATTTGGAATTTGGGGTGTTACATGCTCGCCTATCGGTAGCCAAGTAATAAAAATTCATTTCAAATCAACATGTTTTAAACCAACTATTTCATCTTTGACCAACTCATGGCCTCGTTGCTCGGTGCTGACTTCGAGCAACATGCAAAGATTTCTCACAATCTTGCTTGGCCTCATCGCTCGGCGTAAACTTCAAGCCACAAGCGAAGATTTCTAACAATCTCGCTAGGCTTGTAATGCCCCGAATTCCAAAATGCAGTGAATTCGAGATTTCCACAGGATCTTTACACTTCATTCGGTCGACTGTACAGGTAATCTCCAGTTTTTTTTTATACCTTTAGTTCTTTATCATTCATTCACATTTTCCACCTTATGTATAACATAGGGGATTTCAATATGACCATTATTTTATCAATCAAATTTTCCACACACATGATAACAAACAATCTCAATTCTAACATGATTCATATTCTAGAAGTCATGAGAAACACCCACCTTGTTGAAGAAATAAATGAAATCCCGTAGGGCTTCTTAGTGCGATGTACGTCTCCTTGCTCCTTGCTCCTTGCCACACCCCGAAGGCTCCCTCTGTAGTGATGACCGGCCTTCCAAAAGGGACACTCACTCACAACGCTCTACAATATATTTTTCTTCTTTCAAAGGATTTTAGTGTAGAAGATGTTTAAGAGAGAGGGGTATTTATACACAATTTTTGGGTGAGATGGAGGGCTAGGATTTAGTAGATAGTTGTAGGATCAAGGGCTAGGATGAACTAGGGAGTTGTAATAACTACCCATACTCTAGATAACCACCCATGCCTTATATCCCACTTCTTTACAAAAACCGGCCAAGAAAGGTGTGTTCATGCACGTGTACGTGCAATGCACGTGCATGCACTAGTCTCCATTTAAAGTTGTACATTATACAAAAAAATAAAAGAATCTTTAAAAGGTGTTCCACATTACAAGTTGTAAATAAAAATAGAATTAACTCATGGGCTTTAATTAATGGCCCAAAATAATAGTTTTTACAAAATAAATTAGAATTGGGCTTATGTTTATTTTAAGAAAAGGGCTTTTATAAAAATAATTTAAAGAACACATATACATATATACATACATATGCATATACTCATCATCCATAAAGAAAAATAATTATAAGATTTCATATTACGAAAATTGCACGTGCACACTACGTGCAAAATAAATAAATAATTTTCATAAATGAAAATCAGGGTATTACAACACTCTCTCCTTAGAATAGTTTCGTCCCCGGAACTACAGTCAAGAGAGAGAAACAAAAACAAGCATGAGAAAATACAAAGTACAATCAAACAAAAAGCTCAGGATGATCTCTCAACATCCTCCCCTCAGACTCCCAAGTAGCCTCTTCAACCAAATGGTTTCTCCAGACTACCTTGACCATCGGTATCGTCTTATTCCTCAAGACTTTCTCTCGACGATCAACAATCTCGACAGGAGACTCGATGTAATTCAGATCCAACTGCAAACCTTCCGGCACTTCAGGCAAATGATGACTCGGATCTAGAATATAACCTCTCAGCATAGACACATGAAAGACATTGTGCACCTGAGATAACTCTTCCGGTAATTCAAGCCGGTAAGCTGTTTTTCCGATCCTTTTCAATATCTTATACGAGCCTATAAACCTCGGGGCTAACTTCCCACTCTTGCCGAAACGGATCACGCCTTTACTGGGCAATACCTTCAGAAAGACAAAGTCACCAACCTCAAACTCATGGTCCCTTCTATTGTTATCTGCATAGCTCTTCTGCCTGCTCTGAGCTTCCACCAACCTCTTCCTGATCAGATCAATCTTTTCAGAGGTTTGCTGAACAATCTCAGGTCCAAACATCTGACGCTCCCCAACTTCGAACCAACAAACAGGCGTCCTACACTTCATGCCATACAAAGCTTCGTACGGCGCCATCCCGATGCTAGTATGAAAACTGTTGTTGTAGGCAAACTCTACCAAAGGTAAATGCCTTTCCCAACTGCCTCCAAAGTCTAGTATACAACACCGAAGCATATCCTCAAGAATACGATTGACTCTCTCGATCTGTCCATCGGTCTGGGGATGAAAAGCAGTGCTGAAATCTGTCTTGGTCCCCAAAGCTGTTTGAAGACTCCTTCAGAAATGCGAAGTAAACCACACATCTTAATCAGATACAATAGTCAACGGAACGCCATGAAGTCTGACAATCTCACCAATATACATCTCAGCCAACTTGTCCATCGAAGCAGTAAGTTTCATTGCCAAAAAGTGAGCAGACTTGGTTAGTCGATCGACTATAACTCAAATCGCATCATTACCCTTAGAACTCTTGGGTAAACCCGTAATGAAATCCATACTGATGTTATCTCACTTCCATTCTGGAATAGGTAACGGTTGCAATAGACCTCCAGGTTTCTGATTCTCGGCTTTGACTTGTTGACAAACCTCACACCTCGACACAAATTCAGCCACATCCCGTTTCAAACCTGACCACTAGAAATGCTGCTTAATGTCTTTGTACATCTTAGTACTCCCAGGATGTACTGACAAAAGAGTAGTATGCGCCTCCTGAAGAATACTCTCTTTCAGGTCCGCCTGATCCGGAACACACAGCCTCTCTCCAAACCACAGCACTCCATTCCTGATTTGAAATCCGGCCAACTTGCCAGCACCAACCTGCCCCTAACATCTTCTGAATCTCCGCATCAACCTTCTGACTTGCAGTAATCCTTTCGTTCAGTGTCGGGTGAAGTCTCAACTGAGCTAAGGATGCTCCCAAGTCATGCAGAACAACTTCAATACTAGCCCGATCCAATTCTTATGCCAGCTACCACTGAGTCATAATCAAACTCGCCAGACTGCTCTTGCAGCTAAGTTCATCAGCAACAACATTAGCCTTCCCTGGGTGATACTTAATCTCCGGACGAATGTCCTCAAGTACCTCCAACCATCTCCGTTGCCTCAAATTCAGATCCTTCTGCTGATAGATGTACTTCAAGCTTTTGTGGTCCGTGTACATGTTCAGCTTCTCGCCATACACATAATGTCTCCATTGCTTTAAGGCAAAAATAATTGCGGCCAAGTCCAGATCATGAGTCGGGTAATTATTCTCATGCAGTCTTAGTTGCCTAGACCCATACGCGATCACTTTTCCTTCTTGCATTAAGACACAACCAAGCCCACGATGTGAAGCATCTCTATAAACATCATACTCAACACCTGCTCTAGGCAAAGCCAAAATGGGTGCAGTAGTGCCTCACATTGCTCAGTCCACTTGAAGTTCACATTCTTCTTGGTCAGACCAGTAAGCGGCACGGTTATCTGAGGGTAGCCCTGGATAAATCTCCTGTAATATCCAGTCAATCCAAGAAAACTTCTAACTTCCTTCACTGTAGTAGGCCTTGCCCAATCTCTCACTACCTCTATCTTCTGAGGATCAGTTGCCACTCCCTCCTTAGAAAGGATGTGACCTAGGAATGCCACTTCAGATTTTCAAAAATCACACTTGGACAGCTTGGCATACAACTCCTGCTCTTGAAGCTTCCCCAAAACTACTGCCAGATGCTAGGTGTGCTCCTTCTCCGACTTGGTGTGCACGAGGATATCGTCGATAAAAACCACGACGAAAGAATCAATGAACGGCCTCAGAACTCTGTTCATCATGTCCATGAAGATTGCGGGTGCATTCGTCACTCCAAATGGCATAACTAAGAATTCGTAATGCCCATGTCGAGTTCTAAATGCAGTTTTGTGCACATCCTCAGCTTTCACTCGAACTTGGTGATATCCTGATCGAAGATCTATTTTGGAAAAAACAGCAGCTCCTTGTAGACGATCGAACAAGTCATCAATTCGGGGAATAGGATACTTATTCTAAACAGTGACCTTATTCAGCTCTCGGTAATTGATGCACATCCTCATCGAACCATCCTTCTTCTTTACCAAAAGCACTGGTGCTCCCCAAGGTGACGCCCTAGGTTGAATAAAGCCTTTCTCCAACAGTTCCTCAATCTGCCGTTTGATCTCATCCTGCTCCACCGGTGCCATCCTATACGGTGCCTTAGAAATGGGTGCACTCCCTGGTTGAACAGTAATGCTGAACTCTACATCACGATGCGGGGGTAACCCAGGAAAATCATTCAAGAACACAGTCGGATAGTCCCGAACCATAGGAATCAACTGCACCTCTGCCGGAATCCCTTTCTTCTGGCTGATAGCAGTAACCAACTCCGAACATCTTCTCTTCCCTTGGAAAGTGACTTCAGATCCATCTGGAGCCTTCACTGTTACCGTCTTGGTCTTGCACTCGATGCTTGCATTGTACACCGACATCCAATCATTGCCAATGATAACATCGACTCCCAAAACATTCAGTTTGATCAGATCGATCCCAAAGATTCGATCACCAATCATGATCTCACAGTCAGCATAATACCGATCAGTGGTTAGAGTTTTCCCTGATGGAGTAGCTACCGCTAAAATCTTGCCGGGAAAGATCTTCGGTTCAACTCTCAACACTTTAGCAAATTTAGGAGACACAAAAGTATGAGAGGATCCAGTATCGAACAGAACAACAGCTTTCATTCCATTCGTATATAGTTCACCTGTTACATAATATATACTCATTACGCAACAGTTTACTAAATAAAACGGGAAAAGAAAACAACATGAACCTCTAAACATCTGCCCTCGTACCCATGATGACATGATCTACCTCATCGGCATCAGCTTCGGTCAAGGCAAATACTCGCCCTGATTGGTACGACCTCTTCCCAATCTGCTGCATTGGCACATTGTGATTGCCATTCCGTGGTTTGAGGCATTGAGAAAAAGTTAGAATTTCTAATAAGATATCTTTTGGCAAAATCACGGTTTGAGGCATTGTAATTGACCATAGGTATCACATTCCTGCCCCTGGGTGCAACCATTTTGAATACTGCAAAACGAGGGAAAAGTTAGAGCATCACACACACAATTCAAATTCACATCAATATCCTTTGGCAAAATCTCAATTGAATCCCAAAGGTAAAACAACATATTCAATTCTACGTGATACTCACTCTTTAATGTCCACACCTAGGTACTCACACTCTAGTGTCCACACCTAGGTTATTTTTATGTCATGTTTAGTATTACTATTGAAGCGTCGCTCTGATACCAATCTCTGTAGCGCCCCGAATTTCTAATAAGATATCTTAGAAAATACGTGGCACATTCCCAGCGATCCACTTCAATACAATATTAAACATAACCAACACCACTAAAAATTTTCAAACATTTATTACAACAAAACCTTACATTGCACAGCGGAATTCAATTATCTCAACTACAAATTTATCTCAAAACTGTTATTACAATTTTACACAAACACTTAAGAATCAATTTATCTCATATATGCCTCTAGCATCCAAAGCTCCATCACTAAGTAACTACCTGCAACATGTGAGGCTAGAGATGATCCCTAACCCCCAAAACTAACGGGGTCAGCCATAAATGGTGTGAAAGATATAAAAATGAACAAACAACGTAAAAGATCATACCTCATAAATTCTTAAACAACAGGTACTAAATGATTATGGAAAGTACGAAATGACAGGTAACATAAGACATCAAGTGAAACTAAGCTAAGTGTCGTGTGTAGAAAATAGGAAAACCAAATGCATAAAACCAAGCCAAGAAACAATTACTCTAGATGCAGAACTCCACATCTCTCTGCGGCGGTAATCCTGGAAAATCTTCCAAGAACACCTGAGGAAAATCTCTGACAACCGGAATGCCCTTGACTTCATCTGAAATTGCCATCTTGGATACCATTGCAGTCACCTTCGGAATCTTCTTCTTCCCTCGGAAAGTCACTGCAGGTCCACCTGGTGCTTTCACCAACACCTCCTTCTGCTTGCATTCGATTGTGGCATCATATATTGCCATCCAATCTATGCCCACAATGACATCCACACCCAAAACTTTCAGCTCGATCATATCAATGCCGAACAACCTCCCACCAATCTCGATACCACAGCCCTCGTAATATCGATCCGCAATCAACTCTTCACCTGACGGCGTTGCCACCGACAAAATCCTGCCAGGAAACAACTTAGGTTCCACACCTAAGATCTTTGCAAAACTTGGCGATACAAAAGTATGCGATGAACCAGTGTCAAATAAAACCTTTGCCTTTATTCCATTAATTAAAACAACTCCTGTTACAATAAGAATGATACTCAATCTTAAATTGTTCTCAAATAAAGGTTTCATTTATTACATTGATTCAAAATAAAAATCAGAATTCTTGCATACCCTGGATTACATCTTTCGAGTTACCAGCGTCTTCCTCGATTAATGCAAATACTCGCCCTTGCCTCTTCTGAAATTTGCTCCCACCAGAACCATCCTTCCTCAATTGTGGACAATGAGACTGAGAATGTCCTGCCTGCCCACACTGGGAACAAACCTGCTTTGCCAACTTCGGACATGCTGACCTGTAATGTCCTGCCTCCTTGCAGTAATAACAGGTCACTCCCTGAGCTGCAGGTGCCTTCTGCACTGGATCACTGAATTTGGCCTGCTTCGCAGGGAATCCCTTCCCACTCTGGCCTGATGCTGGCCTCTTGTTCCGGTTCCATGTATCTTGCTTCTTCTGGAACTGGTCCATGTCCTCTTCAGTCATGGCTGCTCTCCTGACCAGCTTGTCGAACCGTCTGATACCCAACGGAATCATCCTCGACCTCAAGTTTGGCCTCAAGCCCTGCTCAAACTTTTTGGCCTTCTTTGCTTCATCAACGACCAACTCTGGTGCATACCGCGAAAGCTGAGCAAATTTGGTCTCATACTCCCGCACGGTCATGCTGCCCTGCTGAAGGTTCAAGAACTCGGTCGCCTTCTTCTCCTAAACATCTAGGGGAAAGAAGCGATCTCTGAACTCCTCCAGAAAAGCCTCCCAAGTCAACGGCTGGTCTCCCAAAGCCCTTTTCACTAACTCCCACCAGACACCAGCGTCCTTCTCAAGCTGCATCGAAGCTAACTTCACCTTGCTGGCTGCTGGAGTCTCCGATACCTCGAAGATCGTCTCCATCTTCCTAATCCAATCGTCTGCTGCGGTTGGATCAGCTTGTCCCTCAAAGACTGGCGGCCTCATCCTCTTAAAGGATTCAATCTGCTTGATAGGGTCGACGTTCACCAAACCCTGCCCAACTCCATGATTCGGCTGCGGATTCTGTTGCTGAGCCTGTTGCTGCGCCACGTTGAATGCCATCAGCGTGTTCAGTGTCTGGTACACCTTGGCGAATTCAGCCTCAAGGTCGATCCCATTTCCTCGGGAACTACCAGATCCATCCTCATTGTTGCCACCATTCCTGCCCCTGGGTGCAACCATTTTGAATACTGCAAAACGAGGAAAAAGTTAGAGCATCACACACACAATTCAAATTCACATCAATATCCTTTGGCAAAATCTCAATTGAATCCAAAGGTAAAACATCATATTCAATTCTACGTGATACTCACTCTTTAATGTCCACACCTAGGTACTCACACTCTAGTGTCCACACCTAGGTTATTTTTATGTCATGTTTAGTATTACTATTGAAGCGTCGCTCTGATACCAATCTCTGTAGCGCCCCGAATTTCTAATAAGATATCTTAGAAAATACGTGGCACATTCCCAGCGATCCACTTCAATACAATATTAAACATAACCAACACCACTAAAAATTTTCAAACATTTATTACAACAAAACCTTACATTGCACAGCGGAATTCAATTATCTCAACTACAAATTTATCTCAAAACTGTTATTACAATTTTACACAAACACTTAAGAATCAATTTATCTCAAATATGCCTCTAGCATCCAAATCTCCATCACTAAGTAACTACCTGCAACATGTGAGGCTAGAGATGATCCCTAACCCCCAAAACTAACGGGGTCAGCCATAAATGGTGTGAAAGATATAAAAATGAACAAACAACGTAAAAGATCATACCTCATAAATTCTTAAACAACAGGTACTAAATGATTATGGAAAGTACGAAATGACAGGTAACATAAGACATCAAGTGAAACTAAGCTAAGTGTCATGTGTAGAAAATAGGAAAACCAAATGCATAAAACCAAGCCAAGAAACAATTACTCTAGATGCAGACTCTCTAATGCGTACTTGTCGAAGTCTATGCATCCCATTCTACATAGGTTCGGTGCAAGCCCTTAACGTCTTCTCTTCATAGGGTTCAATCCCCGCGTTATGAACTAATCCTAACACGATGACTACTACGAGATAAAGATAAACTATGGATAGTATCTCATGCCCGATAATTCCGGAGATGGATCCCACACCCAAGATATTTTACTTGAATAATTCCGGAGATCATCCCACACCGAAACATTGACACGTCACCACAATATACCACATGTGCTTCACCTCGACTCCGATAATTCCGGAGATCAATCCCACACCACAAATAGTTACCGTGATAATTCCGGAGATTGTCCCACACCACAAGACTGTGATAATTCCGGAGACATATCCCACACCACTAATAATCTACTGTGATAATTCCGGAGATTAAATCCCACACCGAAAGCCATACTGAGGTTCTTGACTCATGTTCCCGTTCATCATATCACCACTAGTGCTTGTCCTTAATATTTTGGGTTAATTAATTACTTAACGAATCTCCTAGAGTGGTATACCCTACTGGCCTAAATTCCAAACTAAATACTGTAATGCCTCACTGGGCCTCAACAAATAACTCAATACCGGTATACTAGGGTCACACACCACTAGAGACTCAAACTCAAAAAGTCCAAACCAAAGTTCCACTGAACAAAGTGGCTCAACTAAATGTCTCGAATGAAATACTTATCTGAATATATCAAAGTCAATTGCTTAATCATATACTGAACTGAATGACAAGTATGTACTAAACTTTCTGAGAAACCAATCATTCGAATTAACACTGAAGTTTACAAATATCCTTCAGTATTAGTCGACTCATACTGATGATAAGTCGACTGTCCAGAGGACTAAATTCAAGATTTTACAAAAATAAACTAAGTCATTTAACAGTCGACTTAAGAAGAAGTGTCAATCGACTTACCCGAGGTAAATTCCACTATCTTCTCAAAAATATTCTAAGTATATAAGTCGACTTAAAGGACTATAGGTCGACTGTCCAGAAGGACTAATAATTTTTACAAAAATAATTTCTTCAGTGGACCAGTCGACTGCCTATGAGCTAGGTCGACTGTCCAGAATGACTTTTTCAACAATTCTAAAATAAAGTGTTAGGCTCGTACCAGTCGACTGCACAGTAGGCCAGTCGGCTGTCGACCTACAGATTTCAAAATTAGGTCTGATTACAAAAATCAAAATCTGAAGCTTTCTAATGATCAATGCTTATGAAAATAGTTCGTATTCAGGAAAATAATAAATCTCAACAAATCTTCATCAGGTATATGTATATATATCACTCAAAACATCAATATGTCAAAATTTAGGTTCTCATGTTCTAAATCACAAATTTTCTCATTAGGGTTTTACAAGATCTAGATAACTTTCACAAATCTAAATAAAAATCTGATTCATAAACTAATGCCCAGATGTTCATACTCAATCTCAACATGTTTTTAGCACACAATTTCGATAATAAAGATCTACTATTTCGTTCACAATTATTCACATGATTCATACCACAAAACAAGATCTATATTGTCCACAACATCAGATCAACACATCAATGATGCTTGCACACATAGATCAACAACACGACGAATTATAATATTCACAAAGTCGAACAAACAAACAAGATTACTCACATGAATCAACAACAAAACAATTTTCATATCTCTCACCTTAGATTTTGAAAAAAGTCCACGAAAAGTATCCTCCTTTTGCTAGATCCAAAGACTCCTTTCCCCACCAAAAATAGATCTCCAAAAATTTCTGTATTTTATCAGCAATGACGGCTGGGAGGAAAATCTCTTAAATATCCCGGATTGAATATTAGGGTTTTACCCACACTTTGCAAAACAACCCTTTCCAAAATACAATTTACATATATGGATCATTCTTTAGAAATTCCATCAAAACTCATTTAAATTTGGTTTTAAAAGAAAACATACTTCTAAATTTCAACCAATACTGATCCAAAACGTCCAGAATATACAGTTTACACTTTAACCCTTAAAAATGTCAGTTTTGCAAAAAGGTCATTCTTTTCTCAAAAATTGCAAATAGTTCCAATTAATTTCAGAAAAATCTGGAAAAATACTAAATAATTCCCAAATATTAAATGATGATTTTTCATAAAGAAAATTTAACTTTCAAACTTCTCAAAAGTCATTTGCACGTGTTTTGCACGTGTAAAAAGATAAATTTTTTTTTCCAGAAAATATTAATTAAATCTCCAAAAAATCAATTAAAATACATTTTCAAGTATAAAAATAATATTTGAAAATACGGGGTTCTACAATGCTGGACCTCAAACTTGGTCTCAACCCATGCTCGAACTTACGAGCCTTCTTCGCCTCATCCATCACTAACTCAGGAGCATACCTTGAGATTTGAGTAAATTTAGTCTCATACTCTCTGACTGACATGCCGCCTTGCTGTAGTAACAGAAACTCCATGGCCTTCTTCTCCTGGACATCGGAGGGGAAATAGTGATTGCGGAATTCTTTCAAAAATTCCTCCCAGCTAAGAATAATACCTCCCATTGTCCGCTTCATCGACTTCCACCAAACAGCCGCATCCTTCTCAGGCTATAGAGTCGCCAACTTCACCTTGCTGCCTTCCGGGATCTCCGGCACTTCGAAGATGGTCTCTACCTGACGAATCCAGTTGTCAGCCACATCAGGGTCCGACTTCCCTTCGAATACAGGTGGTTTCATTCGTTTGAACGATTCCACTAGTTTAATTGCCTCGGGCACTGGATTCACAGGTATCCTTCCTTGGTTTTGATTCATGGCCACGGCATTGAGCATCTGATAGACCCTCGTAAGTTCTGTTTCCAGATCCAGACCTTCACCGTTTCTAGCTCATCTTCTAGCCATATTCTGATGCAAAAGATCCATTAAATTTGAAGTATAAGACATGAATTTTAAATCAACTTTGCATTTCATTGAATTCCTAACTTTATACATTCGAATTGAAAAACATTTCTTGACATCAGAATAAAAACAGTAGAAGCTATAACAGTCTAACTCCTACGGTTCCTCTTCGCTTCACGAAGTTCTCCCCGTAGTTCGTCAACTTCTTCCTTCAACACATCGGTCAGATTCTTCCTCTTCTCGAGTTCCCATACACGATGACTGAGAACTGAAAAGTCGTCCTTGCGCTTGGCCAACTGAGCCTCCAATAATCCAACTCTCTCCCGCAGTGATTCGACCTGCCTCTGAAGAGATGCAACAAGACTATTCAAAACTGGTCCCTCTTCTTCATCAGAAGAAGAGTCATCAGCCGAGTCTAGAGGTGGGGTAATCTCTCAGGACTTAGGTCATTCCTCTTCGTCAGAATCTGCTTGCCATGGATGGTACTCTTCCTCGGGATCTGCTTGTCCAGGATAGTACTCTTCCTCAATAATATGCCAAGTGTCGTTGCAAGCAGAGTCGAAGTGATCAGCCATCTTAGAAAATAGAGAGGAAGAAACATAAATCTTAGAGCAACACAAATGTAAGTAACTTACATTTAAATCTCTAGACTCAACACACACTCTAGTGTCCACTTCTAGGGTGTCGTTCCTTATAAATTTGTACCAGTGTGAGCGTGGCTCTGATACCACTCTGTAACGCCCCGAATTGCAAAATACACTAAATTCGAGATTTCCACAGGATCTTTACACTTCATTCGGTACAATTTCACAAGGAAATAAAACTTTTCACTTTACATCAGAGTTACATGAGATTTTACACTTTACATTTTACAGCGGAAACATATATCACAGATAATTTACATGAAATAACAGCGGAAGCAAATTACATCATTGTACAAAGATATAATCATGAATTATCTATATGCATCAGTTCTCCTTTACTCTTTATCAAGCCATTTATCCTGCATACAAAACTGTGGGTACGTCAGTTTATTCAACCGACGAAAATTATACATGGCTATCCTCTCTATGCCAGAAACAGTATAACGATTCTCATTTTTTAACAAATCACAAACTTGTTCACAAACAAAGGTAAAAGAGACTATCCTGCTGATGTCGTGTTGTGATTGTGCACTTAATCCTTAATGCAATTATTATATTATATGACACTAATGCGCACTTGTTCGGATTCTATGCATCCCATACTACATAGGTCTGAGGGCAAGCCCTTATTCGCACTTCATTTTATAGGGTTCAATCCCTTGCCATGACTTAATCTACTACTGTAACTACGGTAAGTATCCTAGATGATCTATGAGTACAAGCACGTGTACAGAAAATCTGGAGGGGAATCCCACGCCATGTCTTGACTCATCAAGCATGCATTCTGTGGCAATTCAGCCTCCTTCATGACACACGATCCTCTTGCAGTCACCAAACATCCCACAAGCGTTGCCAAGGTTCGATCATTCTGAGTAGTGCCCACGCCATGTCTTGACTCATCAAGCATGCATTCTGTGGCTCACACCCGCATCGTAGACTCGAGGCTCTCATACTTGTATTTTTCTCTCACTTTCATCACATCTCCACTATGTATCTAGTCCTTATTTTATTAGAATCATGAACAAAATCAAAGCTCTAGAGTTAGCCTCTCCACTATACCGGACTTAATCATTCATTCAACATGACCCAACCTTGGCCTTTCATTTCAATTTCCATTTCATTTCATTTCTTTCCAATTGCCGGTGGGAGACTTAGCTACTCTTTTGTTTCAATTTCAATTCACAATTACAAAATTGAGCGTTTCCAGCTCATAAGTTCATTTTCATAATCACAACAGATTTTTCTCTTTTCATGCTCATAGCTTTCGCATTCATACAACTTTCATAAATTCAAATAAATGGTTCGCTTCATTTCATGTATAAATTCATGCAAAGACAAATAGAGTTTACTTCTTCTAAACTGTCACACCCAATAAACATTCAACATAAGATTCGCCGTCTTTATCATAAAACAAAATCATAGAATTTCTGATATGCTAAAAAGTGATCTGGACAGTCGACTTAGAGCTTATCCAGTCGACTTGTTCAGCCAAATAAAGTTCTTCAATAAACTGCTCGGAAGAGTCGACTGCTGCACATGGCCAGTCGGTTGTTCCGCAACGTTCAAAATCTAAATATACTTTACGGAGAAGTCGACTGTCATTCGTACCAGTCGGCTGTTCTGGATAGTTCAACTATACAACTTTTCATGTTCAGTACAGTCGACTTTCGGCTCGGCGCAATCCAAGCTCGACTTCGTAGAGCCGTTCTCGGCACCTCGCCAGACATAACCTCGTCGCCCCCAAGCCAGCCTCGGCTCGAACTTCCTCATCCAAGCACGTGGACTCGACATCTTGGTCAACCACCACGAGCTGAAAAAAGATCAAAGTAATCAGCAAAAAGATCGAACACTGTCGGAGCACCACACTTTGAAAAATTTCCAAAAAACAAGAAACTTTCGAGACAAAAAGAGTATTTGACGAAAAGGAGGCGAAAGACGGAGATCCGAACACCAACACTTCAAAAGATTTTCTTTTCATTCATTTCAAAAAGGCAGCGGTGGCCAGTCCGCTATTAGGCGTTACAATGATTGAAAAGAAAAGCAAAAAAAAAAACAAAACAAGAAAACGAGGAGCGGAGTCAAGACGCGACCTCTTTCCCCGGGCGACGAGTTCGGGTGGGAGTCGACTTCTCCGAAGGGGTCTCCACCGCCAGCGGAGTGACCACGGTACCGGGGACCTCCTCGGTGACCTCGACCTCTGCGTCACCTTCGTCATCCCCTTCCTCCTCCTCCCCCTCGGACTCAGGGTCGAAGCCTTCGACGTGGCCGGGGAAGAGCCTCCACCCCGAGACGTCCACCTCGGGGTACTCCTTCGACACCCGGTCGATGGCTGCGGCGAAGGCCTTCGCCATGTTCTGGGCGAGGAAACCCTGCGCCTTCTCCAGGGTCGCATCCTCCGCCGCCTTCACAGTCGCCACCTTGGCTGCCTCTGCTTCGGCCAGCTGCTTAGCCGACCCCTCCTTCTGGCGAAGAAGCTCGCCCTCCAACCTTGTCACCTCGGCCTTGAGGTGAACCATCCTCGCCGACCTGCCCTCGTGCTCGACGCGGAGCTTGTCGAGCTCGTTCGACAGCCGAGCTTTTTCGTTCCGAGCTTGGTCGGATTCTTGCTTTAGCTCCTTCTCCAGAGCTGTCAACCTCTCGATGAGGTGGCCAAAGTGAACGATGATCTGTAGCAAAGAAGAACCAAGAGAGTAAGAATTTTTGTGCTAAAGGAGTACAATGAATAAGGGAAGCTCGAGGCTTACCGACACCGCTGATCGAGCGATCTCGATTACGTCGTCGCCCTCTCTCCCGGCCTCCATGGCGGCTCGGTCTTTCGGAGTGGCGAGGTGCTTGACGGCCTGCATGCTCGCCAGCGAGTTCCCGAGGAACCCATCATGCCTCCGGACTTGCCAGTCCGGAATGTGAATCCTCTTGTGCTCCTCCGTCAGGAGCTCCTCGGCTGCCACCGTCAGCGGCGGCGTCGTCATGCCGAGGGCGGCGGCGATGGGGAACTCGCTACCTGCGACCGAAGCCGAGGTCCCCGCCACGACATCGACGGGACTGTCGAGGACCTCCACCTCATCGGCCGGAGCCGTGATCCTCGGAGCCTTCGAGGTCGACGGCAGCTTGGTCACGACCCTCTTGCGCTTCTTAGGCGCCTTGCTCGCGAGTCCTGCCCTTAGCGCCAGCACTGCGTCGTAGTCCATGGTTTCTGCATCAAGAGCAAAAATCGATTAACACTTTGCAAATAACAAGGAAGAGAGTACGGAAATCAAAAACATAACGAAAGCCGCGTACTGGGATCTACGCGGCAGAGCCCTCCCTTGTAGAGGATGTCCTCCGTGAGCTCCCTCCAATCGAACTTCGGCCGATCTAGGAGAATCCGGACCGCCTCTTCTTCTTCTACAGAGAGCTTCGGGAGCACCCTCGCCCTCTTCGGCACCCCTTCTATCCAGTCCGAGGGGATCGGCCATGCCTCTCGACACCGCACAACGAACCACTTCTCTCGCCAGTGCTTGATGGAGTCGGGGCATATGACGAGCCTGCCACCGTGCCTCGGAGTCAAGTAATACCGGTACTCCGACTTATTCCCTTGGTGGAGCCGGTATAACGTCCGAAGCACGTTCAGCTGCGGCTCGATCCCTGCGGCCTGGCAGTGGAGAACAAAGCCATTTATCACTCGCCATGCGTTTGACATGAGTTGGATGGGGCTGACCCCGAACCAACTCGCCACGGTAATGGCGAACGCGTGGAGAGGTAGCCGAGCCCCGGCGATAAAGGCATCGACCGGCCAGAAACACATCGTCACTGGCAGCGGCGAATTGGCCCTAACCCCGGGACCTGGCAACATGAGCTCGAACTCCTCCGGGATGTGGAAAGAATCCCGGATCACTGCTAAATCCTCCTCGCGCAGGATCGACGCCGCATCATCCGCCTCCGTTGTTTCCCTCGCGGCATTTCCTCGAAGGACCTCCCCCTCCCATGAACAATTCGCTCGGCCTGATCCTCCGGGAGCTGCCTAACTCTATGGAGCCCCGTCAGCAGCCCTGGCAGCTGTCCGAACTCCCCCATCCTCTTCGGATCCACAACAATCGAATCCTTGCCGAATACCTTCTTGCCCTTCGTCAGAGTCGACTCCTCGACCTCAAGGGAGGGCTCGGACCAAGATATCTCTTCGGACACAGAAGCTACAGACATAATTTAGAAGTTACCTTAAAGAGAATGGCAGCCGGAAAACTTCGCCGGAAGCAAACGTCGATCACCGGAAGAAATTGCCTAAGCACAGAAGACCGCCTGAGCAAAAGAGTGAAGAAATGAGAAATGAGAAAGAGGGGGTGGGGATTTATAGAGAGATGCACGCCAAACGAGGATGATGGGCCTGTACGACCGGCCCATGTACACAAAACGACAAAGCGACCTCAATCGTCGCATTGTTTGCCACGCCTAATCATGCGTTGCATTTAATGCGCGTCTTATCTGATGGAAGCCCAGAGGTCACCGCAATTAATAAACGTCCCATCTGTCAGAGTTGTCAGAAGTTGTCAGAAGTTCAAAAGACGCACAGTAGATGCAAACTCCTATGACAAGTTGTGGACCTCGGCACCAGCTGCCGAGCGTTCTCGGAACCGACCCCGTTACGGGGGAAAAATTGGACCTCGGCACCAGCTGCCGAGCGTTCTCGGAACCGACCACGTTACGGGGGAAGATCCGAGTTCGGCTCCATCTGCCGAGCGTTCTCGGAACCGACCCCGTTACGGGGAAAAATCCGAGTCCGGCACCAGCTGCCGAGCGTTCTCGGAACCGACCCCGTTATGGGGGAAAAATTCGAGTTCGGCACCAGCAGCCGAGCGTTCTCGGAACCGACCCCGTTACGGGGAAAAATCCGAGCTCGGCACCAGCTGCCGAGCGTTCTCGGAACCGACCCCGTTATGGAGGGAAAATTCGAGTTCGGCACCAGCAGCCGAGCGTTCTCGGAACCGACCCCGTTACGGGGGAAAATCCGAGTCCGGCACCAGCTACCGAGCGTTCTCGGAACCGACCCCGTTACGGGGAAAAATTCGAGTTCGGCACCAGCTGCCGAGCGTTCTCGGAACCGACCCCGTTACGGGGGAAAAATTCGAGTTCAGCACCAGCTGCCGAGCGTTCTCGGAACCGACCCCGTTACGGGGGAAGAATTCGAGTTCGGCACCAGCTGCCGAGCGTTCTCGGAACCGACCCTGTTACGGGGGAAAAATCGAGTTCGGCACCAGCTGCCGAGCGTTCTCGGAACCAACCTCGTTACGGGGAAAGATTGGACCTCGAGTCGTACCGAACTCCCTCTCAGCACTTATAACCGTGCCGAACTCTCCCCCCTCTTCGGAAAGATGGGCCGAACTGCATACAGACCCCGGTCCCCTAGTAAGCGAGCTCTAGAAGGGGTCGGAAGCATGATACGAGCACAAGTGCCCCTCAACAAAGGAAAAAGGTCGAACCATCCGCCAAGAGATCGCGAAAAAATAATTAAAAATTTGGGAAATCAAGAAAGAACTCCTGGAAGGCAATTGTAAAAATGGGGAGCGCATTCTCGTCCCCAAGCAAGCAATTAGTGCCAAAAACCATCTTCTAAGACCCCCGAACGTCGAATTGGCACTTCGCAAAGTTAAAAGGATATCCTTGCAAGAACACCACATGACCATGAAAGCTCAGGGGCGACTCAGAGCTCAACTCACTTGAAAAATCGCCAAAATACCTCCTTCAAGACTCAAAACCTTCCATTTAGGCTCCGATACAACCCCACCAGCCATTAAAACAGTTAAACTACTCCACAAAGGCCGATCAAGCTCAGCCTTTAGGAGTGGGGGGCTCGTGATATGGCTAAAAATAGGGATTAATCGGAACCGTCCAAATCAGGCTCGAATCTTGAAGCCCAGGGATAAAACGGTAATTTCACCAACAAATAAGGTCTAAGATGGGTACTGGGTCTCTCTGTCAAAAACCCAATAACCCACAAACGGATCCGTTTCAATCGGGCATGGGTTTTAACCGGCGATGAAGCCCGATCAGAGGGATAGAATCAAGGCCCCTGATTAGATCCTAATCAACGGCCCTGATTCATGCCTATCCCTCCACTGGGGACTAGGGATTACATTCCTGATCTGTTTACAAGGAGAATATTCCTTATCAGATCACGGGGATTACATTCCTAATCTGTTCCCTAAGATGCCTATAAATACCCCCCAACCATCTCCATTAAGAGGTAATCAATCTTTCACCAGTTTTTGCGCTCTCTCATAGTCTTCCAGATTACTGACTTGAGCGTCGGAGGGTGCGTCGCCGGGAACAACCCCGGTGTTTCGCACTTTTTGCAGGTGTACGGCAGGAGCGACGATCAAACCCCGACGGAACAGGTATACAGGTTTACTATTCAGTTTCCCTAAGAATCCACAAATACTATTTGTTTGCCCCCACACAAATTTAGCGGCAACAGGTAGCATTTTTAAATAATTCAAATAAAGTGGGATTGCTTGTGAAGTTTAAACGGGATTAGACCTCATCTGCTGTGTCGGTACTACCGTACGAAGCTTGAACTAGGAATATCATATGGTTGAGCATTCAAATTTTGGATTTGCTGAATATATAACTCTAATGCAGACCAAGTACAATTGGGATTAAGTGTCCTAGCAATCATTGACTTCATAGCATTATCAGTAGAAACAGGCTCTGTCATAAAATACTGACCATCTCCTTTTCCTGCTGCGTATCGAGCTAAAATTTTCACATTCCATTGATCCCTATCCAAATTAGTAACTTCATAAATTTTCTCAACTAAATTCTGCAAATGTGTACGAGATGCCCAAACTATTTTAGGATCCACTGCACTATAATAACAACCAATCTTTGGATCACGAATTATTTCACCACCAAAGTATAACCAAATAGGAAAATCGTAATCCATACCTATGTATATTTATACGAATATACGAGTTATTATCTACCCAAAAACAAAACATATGAAAATGAACAAAATAATAGGCCAATATGCATCATACCTTCACAAGCTTATTCGAAAGGATATAGCTATAGATATTTGGGTAGAAGAGTTGAAATTGCTATCCTCTTCAAGTTTATCAAAATTTCAAATTTTGGATCTTTCGAAAGATGGGTTTAGGGTTTTCAGAGCGATTTTATGGGTTAATCGACGAATTTTTGTGGTTAATTGACGAAAATGAGATGAGAGATGGGTTAGGGTTTCGGGGTTAGAAGAGGAGGAAGAAGATAGAAAATTAAAGAGAGAAGTGAGATCTGATTTCGAGCTTGGGGGTTAAAGACCCAATTGATAAATCCTCTCGCTTTTTGAGAAAGCGAGTGTGGGCAGGTGCAAAACCCAAACCTCAGACTCACTTTTTGAAAAAGCGATGAGGATTTAGCCAAACTCGCTTTTTCAGAAAGCAAGTAGGGCATTTTGGGAATTTTTAAAAAAAGTAGGGCAGTTTGGGAAAAACTTTCGAAAAGTGGGACAGTTTGGGAAAAAAATCTTGTTTTTCCATTGTGTTTTGTAATGAACTAATGTAATAAAAGTTGAAAAAATTTTATCTGTATTTTTGGCTATGTTTACTATTATAATTGAAGTTAATGCTGAAAATTGTGCCACGTATTTCTGAGATATCATATTGGAAATTCGGGGCGCTATATTAATGTTATCTAAGCTAGGGGTCCCCTTGGTTGAGTTAGGAGTTCCAGAGATCGTCAAAGCCTTCACCTCAGAAACCCCCTCAGCGAAAAGGGCCATGGGCCTCTTCTTCCCTTTTGACTCGATCTCGGCGTCGTCCATCCATAGCTGCAAAAGGAAAAACAAGTTTTGAGGATGAATGAAAAGAGTTTGACAAAAAAAGAAAACGAAAAACATAAAAGGGTCAGCAGGGCTCAGTCCAATCCTAGCCAGGTGCCCCTCTGTCACCTTCGGCCAACCTATACTTCCCCCAGTAATGATCGAGCCACCTTGCCCTTCTCTTTCTCTGTAAAGACCTGATCCCTCAGAGCTTTATGCTTGGGACTGAAAAAGGAGAAATCGTCAGAATGTCCCAAGGAACGGGACTTCGGATAACAAAGTACTTCTCCTTCCACTCTTTGATCGAGTCCGGATGACTATGGACCATATACCTCTCGGATCGAGGCAAGAAGGAGAAGCGCCCTTCGTACCCCCCCCAGTTTGTGGAATGGAGCCCAACAAGGCACACATGGAAAAAATTTAGTCTCAAGGGCACTCCATTCTTTTTGCAAATAAGTATGGAAACAGACAAGTTGTTTCCACGAATTTGGAATGTATTGCATCGGACTCACCCCTGCCCAATTCAACACCTCTTTGACGAATCAGTGCATGGGTAGCCTTAACCCCCGAGCCAAAAGCATCTAAAGGAAACATACAGAACCAAGGATCCAGGTTGTCCATAGACCTATGTTCGGGGTTCGGGATCATCAGCTCGAACATTCGAGGAATAAAGTAACACACCCGAATATGAGGGAGATCACTCTTCGTTAGCACACTCCGAATCTTATTTGCTTTAATCTTTCTCCAGCTCGGTGAGGAGGGTTGTATCCCAAACTGGATTAGATCCTAAAGATCATTCAATTACATCCTTATTGAGTATGGCTCCTGGTAATACGAAATGTCGCAACCACCCACCGGCCCATACTCAATGGGTTCTAACTTGGGGCTAGTCGGCAAAACGAACCTCAACTTTCTCCTTGGGTCTCGGGGGGCATTGGGAAGAGATGGCGATGCTAGACGCCCCAGATGACATGTTTCTTCTGGTGAGCCGACCTCATCATTTCCCTCCTCGCCAACTTCATCTCCATCCACTTCATCATCCCCTGCCTCTTCCTCTTCACATGCCTCATCCTCACCTTCCTCGTCCTCCTCTTCCACCTCGACCTCACCTACCTCATCCTCTTCTCCCGCCTCTTCTTCCGAGTCACTCTCCTCCACCTCATCTACTTCACCATGGGGATTTACTCCCAAGAAGTAGACTCGGATGGAACATCAAGAACCTCCCCAACAAACGACGATGAGGAGGAAGCACGCTCACCTCGACCAGATGTTGAGCCTGAAGAATTGGACTGAACCCTCAATCTAATTTGAAAATACTATACCTGATTATGTTGCCGAAAATTACGTCGCCAGTAACCCACATGAGTTCTAGAGAAAGAAACTTTGAGACTAGAGAGATAATGTAAATAGCAGAATGGGGGAAGGGGTTGGAGGGGGGGATATATAAATGAGAGAAGGACTTCTCTATATCCACAATCGATCCAAGCCCTACGATTGAATCTATGGGTAGGTATGGGGGACGCCTCGATTTTCCCAAAAGTGATGTCAACACTTTCACGTGCAAGACATGTGCTTGCATAGCACCCATGACGTCATTTAGCATCATTTAACTTGTGGTCCATACTCGAACAACCCCAAACATAGCATTCAACAGAATCCCCCAAGTGTCACACCTTCGGCAAATCTCAACAATCCTCGTGGATCGACGCAGACTCCGAGCCATGCACAAAGTTTCCTCAAAATCTCGCTATGCCTTATCGCTCTTCGAGGACTTTGAGCCACATACAAAGATTTCTCACAATCTCACAAGGCCTCGCCGCACTTTATGGCCTTCGAGCCACAAGTGCAGATTACTCATAATCTTGCTTGGCCTCGTCACTCGGTGCGGACTCCGAGCCACATGATAAGATTTCCCACAATCTCGCTTGGCCTCTTCGCTCGGCACGGACTTCGAGCCACACTGAAAAATTTCTAACAATCTCATTAAGCCTTGTCGCTCAGCGTAGACTTTGAGCCACACACGAAGATTTCTCACAATCTCTCTAGGCTTCGTCGCTCAACATGGACTTCGAGCCACCCTCGAGTGGGCCTCAGCTCGTCGCCGCTCCATGCCTCACTTGTCCTCGCCAAACCATTTCGGCGCTCGGCATAGATTTTGAGCCACCTCTGAGTAAGCCTCAGCACCTCACCGCTCCGTGCCTAGCCTCGCCTCACCGAACCTCTTCGGTGCTCGGTGTGGATTTCGAATCACCCTCGAGTGGGCCTCAGCACCTCGCTGCTGCGTGCCTTGTTTTGCCTCACCGAACCCCTTCGACAATCGGAGTGCACTTCGAGCCACCTCCGAGTGGGCCACGGCTCATCACCGCTTTGTGCCGCGCTTTTCCTTGTTGAACCCCTTCGGCGCTCAACGTGGACTTCGAGCCACCCTCGAGTGGGACTCGGCATCTCGCCGCTCCATGCCTCACTTGGCCTCGCCTGGCCTTGCCAAACCCCTACGGTGCTCGGCATAGACTTCAAGCCACCCCCAATTTGGCCTCGACACCTTGCAGATCCAAGCCTCGCTTCGCCTCGCCGACCCCCATCAGGGCTCAACGTGGACTTTGAGCCACAAGCGAGAGGACATCGACACCTCGTCGCTCGGGGAAAACCGCGAGCCAACATTGGACAGACACTTCACGAACCGAATTATCTTCTCCCTACTAGCACTATCGACTGGTTTTTCTCCCACGGGAGTGGACTATTCCTCGAATGCTAATACATCCAACCTCCAGGAGTGAGGGGTCTATAATGTGGGTAAAAATCCAGTCCATTTGAACCGTCTGATCTCAACAGATCCTGTGATATCCAAAGACATGCCCATACTACTTGTGGGCTATTGGCAATCCTGCTACCTCGGTTCAGCCCGCATAACATGGTCAACCCAGTCCATCAAGGGTCCCTTTCCCTGCCTATAAATACTGATTCCCTTCCTCAATTGCAAGGTAATCAACATTTTGCCTTTAAACCCTAATCTCCTTCTCAAGTCATTGACTTGATCGTCGGAGGGCCTGTTGCCGGGAAAACTCCTGGCATTTAAAGGCTTTCTGCAGGTATCTGGCGGCCAACGGCCAACACTACCACCACCATTGGAGCCACATATCCCAAGCACAAATCAGCCTTTCGTTAGGACCAAATCTATGACTGAGATCTGCGTTTCTCATCCAACAAAAGAACTCATTATCTGTTGCTTCCACACCATAAAACAACAATATCAAGCACAATTTTATTTTTCACACAGGGCCTTAAGTACATCAAGACCAGCCATATCTACTCCCATTCTCAATTGAATTCAATATAAGGTGCCTTTCTGCCATCAAAATGTCTAGAACTCTTCCATTCACTTTTATCCATTCTTACAATTATTAAAAAATGAAATGAAATGGAATAAAATAACACCCCTCTTATCTTCAACCTCTCAACTCAAAAATTCTTCAAGAAACCTAAAATCCAAATCCAAAATGGTTGTTGATGCGGTTTGTTTTTGGGGGGTGGCTGCACCAGGTGTGAGTTCTCTCAATTTGTATTTTTGCAGAAGCTTCGATACTGACGGTACGCCCGACCCTCAGCCGAGGGAACGACTCAGGAGTAGGCGGGAGTGAGGTGGAGGTAGGAAGCTCGGTTCGGATCTGGAGGCTCAGCTCGGATCCGGAAGTCTCGCGTACCTGCACTTGGCCTAGGAACACCGGGTTTGATCCCGGTGGCAGACCCTCCGACAATCTAATCAGTCACTGAAGAGTAACAGTAACTAGGATTTTTAGAGGGGAGAGATTGATTACCTTTGGAGGTGGGACAGGGCCGGGTATTTATAGGCATTGCCAACCAGGTCTGGACCAGTTTGGGGCCGGGTCTGGACCCGGTTGCCCGTAAGACTGACATGGCAGAAGCCCATGAGGCTTAGGGCTAAACTGGAAGACTTGATGATTAGGAGTGAACAGTTTTTTAGGGGATCCTGTAGCCCAGGAGGGGCCACATTATCTGACCCATATCAGGAGCCCCCCAATCCTGGAGGGCTGGGTAATCCAGCCGTGTAGGAGTGATATTTTGCCTCTGTAGGAAGAGCAGAGTGGTGTGTACGACGAAGAACGGGATCTGTATCTTCCCAAAGAGGTCAGTGGGGTAGGATGAA
The DNA here is from genome assembly GCA_017893485.1 of Hemerocallis citrina. NCBI lineage: Eukaryota > Viridiplantae > Streptophyta > Magnoliopsida > Asparagales > Asphodelaceae > Hemerocallis > Hemerocallis citrina. The sequence continues at coordinate 221,163,430 of CM030363.1, read as the reverse complement.
GGGGATCCTCTCTTGGAGTCACAAGGGGTGCCGGGTGCACCGTAACACTCCGAATTCCAAATAAGTCCAAATCCGAAGTTCCACAGGATCTTTACACTTCATTTTGTACAATTTTACAAGGAATTTAAAACTTTTATTTCAAGAATAATTACATCAGAGTATTTTACATCAACAAGTAGCGGAAAAAATAAAATACAACAATAACAAATGTATAATTGTTACAACTTTAACATTTAAGTAATCAACAACATCAAATCATCTTTATATCTTCTTGTAAACTCCAAGTCCTGCATATAAAACTGTGGGTGCGTCAGTTGGTTACAACCGACGAAATATTATACACGGTCATCCTCGCTATGCCGAACAGTATAACGATCCTTAAATACTTTAGCAAACACAAACTTGATCACAAACAAAGCCACAAAGGGACTATCCTATTGATGTCTTGTTGTGCTTAGGGCTGCCATCGAGCCGAGCCGAGCCGAATACCTTCAGGCTCGAGCTCGGCTCGTTTACGAAACGAGCTTAGTTTTGAGATCGAGCTCGGCTCGAGCTCAGTTTGAGCCGAGCTTTGACCGAGCTTTGACCGTATTCGAGCCGAACACCCCACAAGTGTCGCCACCAGGACGATAATTCCGGAGTAGTGCTCATGCCATGTCATAACGCATCAAGCAGGCAATCTGTGAATCACTCTCACACCGCCAATCCGATGGCCCTCATACTCGTGTTTTTCTCTTACTTTCGTCACATCTTCACTATGTATCTAATCCTTACAATTTTGTTTGTTTTAAAAGAAAATCATCACAATCTAGAGCTAGCTTACCCTATCAGACTTAAATCAAAACAAAAAGAGACAGTCAGCCTACCTGGCTACTTCTCAAGAGACGCTCAACCCTCAACGGTTAGCTCTCAAATCATTAATAAAACTGCCGGTTACTAGGGTCTTGCCTAGCCTCTAGATTCCAACAACTATCTCTTTCAAGAGATCGACAATGATTCATAATCAGTCTCAAAATAATCATTTCAATTTCTTTGTTCATATCTCTCTCTCAAAGAGAATATTTCTTTATAATCTCATAACACGACATAAGTCAATTTAACCACTTTATCAATTTAATCTCTTACACATTGTATACATTTCAAATAGTCTCAATCAAGTATAGAAAATCATAAAATCTCATTAAGAGAAGAATCTAATTGCAATCCAAATATTCATCTCTCTTTAATTAAGCAATAGTCACAATCTTCATTATAAAATTCACTTCTAATTCTTTAATCGATAAACTCGAGTTATTCAACAATATTTAATGTAAAAATTCTCTTTTAATTCACGTAATATATCCAAGTATTGTAGATAAACTTTCATAAGGTCTAAACAATTTTAGAAAATTAAATAGGATTTTTTTCTGAATTTTTATCTTGCTTAAAAACTCATAAAAACACAAAAAATCGAAACAACAAAAAGAATGGGTTGCCAAGTTTCGAAACCAGGACCACAGGATCAGACCCTGCATGAACAGTAACCCAATTGTGGCACCACCGAAGACCAATAGGTCCAAGGCGCCAAACTGTCTAATACTGAACTCAAATTATATATATATATATATATAAATACTGTCTCTGATTTGATTTAAAATTAAATTCACTAAAACAGAGTCTCTATCAAGACTCGAACCCGGGACCCGTAGCTCCGCCTAGCTACACTAACGTCTTTAATGCGCACCCACTGACCAATATGGCCAAGGTGATTAACCCGATACAAGGCTCGGTAAAAATACTTTTATATGTATTGCACTGTAATTAATTTTTCTTTAAGAAACTCGATTCTTCAATTGATTTGTACTCCTAGAAAAATATATTTCGTTTGCAAAACACTTTCTTTCAAATTTTTAGTATCTTCCATGTTTTTAAATTCATAATTTCACATTTTTCGCAATCTAATAAGATCTTTCTTCAAAATGCATAAAAACACATATAATAAATTTTCCCAAAACAAAAATGTTGTTTTTCATAAAAATTCCTTTATAAAATTTCTATACTCATAAAATAAATATTTTTGAGGTTAGAACCGCACTTCTTTGCCACATTAGCATCAAACAATTTTTTTTCTACACATATGCATTATTTTAACCAATGTCTTAACATGCATCAATTTCCATACAAATCACGTTTCTTCAATTCTAGCATTTCAAACTAACAATCATAATAATTTTAGAGAATAGATTAAGCAATTCACATCTACCACACCAATTAAAATTTAGCAATTTAAACTCTACTTTAACTAGCATGCAATTTCATCATACCAATTAACAAATAAATTGTATATTATCTAGCATGCAAATCTACTCTTAAATTAGAAAGGATTTTAGAATCACCCACCCAAATTGTGATGCACTCAAATGAAACTCCTAGAATTAAGAGCTCCTAAAGAAAACTCCAATTTGCAAACTCCTCAAAATCCGTGCACAAGAAGAACACCCCAAGCTTCACTTCGGCCAAGCACCAGAGGTGGCATCATCTTTTCGGCAAGTACAGATAAGGCACTTTCCCCTCATTGTTTATATACATAATGTATACCTCTACCTATTTATATGTGCAACTATATATATATGTATATATATATAGTAGGCTATATATAAGGTGTGTATATATATATGCATATGATAAGTGGAGGAGTGGACAGTGGGCTAGGTCTGGGGGTTTTCGGTAAGTGACAGAAGAGAGAGAGGAGAAGTAATGTGAAGGAGTTGGATCAATATATACATGCATATATAAATATAGGGGGATGCATCCAATTGTATAGTGGACTTAAACAAAGGCAAAAGAATTTGGCTGGATGGGATTGGTTTCTTTCGGAAATGAAAAGTAGAGAAGGAGAGATAGAGAGATGAAGAGAAGGGTAGGGTATTAGGGGTGTTTTATACAAAGAGTAAAAGGGTAGTTATTAAAACCACCACACATGAACACCACTCACTCCACTCTCTAATCCACTCACACAATTTAAAATTTCTGTTTTCCCTTCACCCAAGAACAGTCCGGTTTTCTCCCTCATTTCAAGTCCAAAATACGTGCACGTGCGTGCACTAGTACACACTTCACAATTTAATTATTTTAAAAACATAAATTATATATATACATAATATGTAAGTAAAAATTAGTTCAATTAAAATCTATAATATTTCATGCAAAAATAAAATATATACACACTTCATAATTTATTTTGAACAGAAATACGCTTAAACACGCGCACCGAAAGAAACACGTGCATCGCACGTAAAATATCAAAAATACGAAATTTGATGTTATCAACGAAAAATATTAAAGATGATCAAAAATACAATATAAGAAAACTTTATTTATCAATTTATACATATTCCCCACGTAATTGCTACGTACGTAGAAAACACGTGCATTACATGTAAGTAAGTATTTAGATCAAATTGCGAGAAAATAAATTTTCTTTTTATAAAATGGATTTGAATACATAAAATGAATGATTGAAACATAGAAAATATCACCCGTAGCAGTGGAAAATAAGTAATCGGTACATGTATAAAAATACGTAAAAAGCATGTAAAACACAGAGATTGAAATATTGCATTTGAGTTGACACAGTGGTCTGAAGTGGATACTGGGTCTTCTCTCCAGAGACCCAACAACCCGCGAACGGATCCATCTCAACTGGGTGCGGGTTTCAACCCACTGCTAACCCGGTCCAACATGATAGAATTAGGGTTTCTGATTAATCCTAATCAACGGCCCTGATTCGGATCTATCCTTTCACTGGGAATTAGGGATTACATTCCTAATCTGTTCCTAGGGATTACATTCCTAATTTGATCCCAAAGGCGGCTATAAATACCTCCCATCCACCACCATTAAGAGGTAATCAATCTTTTGCCAATTTACGCTATCTCATAATCTTTCCTGATTACTGACTTGAGTGTCGGAGGGTGCGTCACCGGGATCAACCCCGGTGTCTCGCACTTTTCGCATTTTTTGCAGGATGGATTTACTAGGGCCATTTCCACCAGCTCCCGGCCAACTCAAATTTTTAGTCGTGTCAATCGACTACTTCTCGAAGTGGATAGAGGCCGAGCCCTTGGCTACAATCACCGAGAACAAAGTCCTTCAGTTTTTCTGGAAGAGCGTCATTTGCAGGTTCGATGTCCCTTGGGTCCTCATAACCGATAATGGAGCATAGTTTACAGGGGCCGCATTCCGAGCTCTGTGTGAAGACCTCGCCATTTAACAACGCTTCTCCTCCGTCTCCCACCCACAGTCAAATGGTCAAGTAGAAAATGCCAACCGACAAATCCTGTCCGGTATTAAGAAGAGGCTAGATAAGTTCGCTAAAGGCTTATGGGTAGATCAGCTCTCTAACGTACTGTAGAATTACCGCACTACGAAACGGACCCCCACAGGGGACTCGCCGTTCAATCTCACCTACGGGTCCGAAGCTGTGATCCTCCTGGAAGTCGGTGTACCCTCTCCTCGCCTAATTGCCTATGAAGAAGAGCAAAATGCCAGGGAGCTTCGGGCGAACCTGGATTTGATTGATGAGCTCCGTGAAAGAGCTTCGATCCGCCAGCAAAGCTACCGAAGGAGGATCGAGCTGGCCTACAACAAGAGAGTCCGCCCCACCGACCTCAAAGAAGGGGACTTGGTCCTCAGGAAGTTAGCTATCTAATTTCCCAGTCAGAAGAGTAAGCTAGCTCCAAATTGGGAAGGACCTTACAAGATCACCAAGGTGGTTCGACCCGGAACTTACCATCTAGAAGACCTTGAAGGAAGAGAGATTCCCAGGACTTGGAATGCCGACCATCTCTTGAAGTACCAAGAGAGCGTATGAACGCCTCTCCGAGTACCATCAGATGTTGAACCGTTCCTTTCCCTTCACTTGTATTTTACTTTTGCTTCTTTATTTCTCCAATGTAATAACGGCTCGCAACTTAGAAGCAGCCGACTATTAGTTTTCAATAAAGAACATTTTTCTTCATATCTTACTTGTGAATCGCTTGTATCTCTCTATTTTGACCTTCTTTACACACTCAAACGACGAGTTCGGAGTCCAACACTTGGCTCGACTCCGCTTCGCAAGCTCTCTTAAGCACGCTAGAAGTGGTTTACCATTCAGAATTTCTCCCATAACCGTTGAAATATACTTAAACGACAAGTTCGGAGTCCAACACTTGGCTCGACTCCGATTCGCAAGCTCGCTCTTAAGCGAGCTTGAAGTGGTTTGCCATTTGAAATTGCTCCCACAACCATTGAAACATACTCTAACGACGAGTTTGGAGTCTAACACTTGGCTCGACTCCGCTCCGCAAGCTTGCTCTTAAGCGAGCTAGAAGTGGTTCGCCATTCGGAATTGCTCCCACAACCGTTGAAACAAACTCTAACGACGAGTTCGGAGTCTAACACTTGGCTCGACTCCGCTTCGCAAGCTCGCTCTTAAGTGAGCTAAAAGTGGTTCGCCATTCAGAATTGCTCCCACAACCGTTGAAACAAACTCTAACGACGAGTTCGGAGTCCAACACTTGGCTCGACTCCACTTCGCAAGCTCGTTCTTAAGCGAGCTAGAAGTGGTTCGTCATTAGGAATTGCTCCCACAACCGTTGAAACAAACTCTAACACATGAGCATCAAAAAGTAAACGAACTTTTATTAAAGAGTACAACAAACGAAACATTCAAGTTACAAGACCAAGCTACTACAACGAGGTGCTACAAAAATTCAAAAGCATAATACAACTCTTTCAACACTTCTTCGGGACGGGGACATTTCGGTTTAGAGAAACACGAGGGCGTCGCTGCTTAACCTCCGAGCTCGTCTCTACACCAACGAACCGAGACGCCTCTTTGGTGCTGCCTCTGACTGTGGCTCCGACCGAGGCTCCGCTAGACGAGATGGCCACACCGCTCTAAGCGTCGACCGGGCTCCGCTGAACGATAGGTGGATGAGTCGCAGGCTCATAGAAGGAGATCCCCCTCTCGCTCTCCTCGCGGGTACACGAAGTGCTTCGAACGTTAACCCTCAAAGGCTGAGGTTTAAGGCGGGCAACTTCCTCATCGAGTTCGATGATCCTTTCCTTCAAAGTATCGTCCTTCACAGATATCTTAAACCGAGGAAGCTTAGCCGAGCCTGCGCCACCAGCACTGTCAGCTATGATACGGCGAAGGTTGGTCACTTCACTGCTTTTGTCGACCGTAACCCTCCTTAATTGCTCAACCTCCGCCGTAAGCTCGTCACGCTCAGCCGTCAGTTTCCCTATTGCCGAAGTTAGCTCATTTAACTCATCCTCCTTTGCCGAGAGCTCTTCTTTGGTTATTTACAAATGGCGAACCTCCGCCAGCAGCTCGCTTTTCTCTTTCTCGATGACGAACAACACCCTCCTAAGCAACTCCACCTCGCCTTCGAGATGAGCTTCGCGAGACCGCTTCTGTAGTTCTGCACGAAGGCGGGCTGCCTCGGAGTCCGAACTGAGTTTGACGATCTGAAAGAACAAAGCATGTCAACACAAAAAGAAAAAAGACTAAAGGCAGTACTCAACACTTGCCGAACTTCATAGAAATTCCGAGCCCAACACTTGGCCAAATTTCGAAGAAACTATCCCACACTTGGTCAAAACTTGAGTTCGGGCAAAATTTTATTCATGGCAAAAAAGCGGTGGCCAGTCCGCTATAAGGCATTACATTGAAAGAAAGAAAGAAAAAATTATTACAAAGGCGAGGGGATCAAAGGTCCACCTGGGGCGGCAGCTCGGACACAGGCGCCACGGCAGATGGCCCCTCGCCCCCCATCGCCCCTGCTTGAGGGTCAGCTGCCACTGTCTCTGGAATGACAGGCACCTCGCTACCCCGCTGCTCGCCCTCCTCTTCTCCTTCCTCATCTTCGCCCTCCTCCTCGTCACCTTCGACCTCGCTGTCGTGCCACAGCCGGTACCCCACCCTCTCGAAGCCAGGGACCCGAGCCTCCACATGGTCGAGCGCCCTCACGTAAGAAAGCTCCATATTCTTGGCCATGTGGCTCTTCGCCTAGGCTTCAATCTCTTTACTCGCCTTTTCCACCGCCTCGGCCTGTCCTGCCTTCACCGTTTCCAAGGCCTTCGTCGCTGTGGCCCTCTCCTCGTCAGCCTTGGCGACCTCCGCAGCGAGCTCCTCCATCGCTCGCTCTAAGGCTGCCTCGAGGTCGGCGACCCGAACCTCTAAGGCCTCCGAGCGACGCTGCTCCGCATCAAGCTGATTCACAGCCCTCGCCCTTTCCGCCCGGTCCTTGTCACTGAGGGCCTTCAACTCCCTCTCCTGCTCGGCGAATTCTTGGACGAGGTGGCCGAAGTGACAGGTTGCCTGCAAAAAGTATGAGTTATATCGCAACAAAAGCCGAGTTGTGGACTTGAGAAATTTTCAGAAAGAATCAAGACTTACCGACATAAGCGACCGAGCGATTTCATAGGTATCGTCGCCGGTCGTCCCCGCCTTCAGGGCAGCTCGATCCTTTGGGGTCGCAAGATGCTTGACGGCCTGCATGCACATCTGCGAGTTGCCCAAAAAGCCGTCGTGGTTCTTCACCCGCCAGTCGGGGACGAACAGCTTCTTATGGGCCTCGGTCAAGATCTGCTCGGTCTGAGGCATCAAAGGCAGAGCCTGCAGCGCCAGCACCACCGAAATAGAGAAGGCCTCACTTGCCGGGGCAGATGGGGCAGAGGCAGAAAGGTCGGGGAGGACGGCCACCGACAGAGACAGTGCCTGAGTTGGGTCGGCGGTTACCGAGGGGGCCTTGGTGGGTCGGCCGGACGTGAGACCAGTGCTCGGCTTCTTCCTTTTCCTGCCGTCGGTGACCTTGCTTTGCTCGGTCATCATGCCCATGAAATCCATCTTCGGCGCCTCTATTCAGAGCAACAAAAGAAAAAGTTAAAAGAATGTACAAGGCATTTGAAGAAAATAATTTATAGTGAGATGTCAGGAGCGTACTCAGGTTGATCGGACTAAGGCCCGACCCGTGTAGCACCTCCTCGGTCATCTCCCTCTAGCTCAACATCGGGAGAGCGATTAGTTTGGCCGCCACCTCCTCCTCGGCAGCTGTCAACACCGGGTCGACCCTCGCGAACTTCGGCACCTCTGCCTTCCACCGAGTCGGGATGCCTAACGGCGAGGGCCCCTTTAACAAAAAGAACTTCTCCTTCCAATTCTTTATCGAATCCGGATTTTCAATTAACTTAACGCCTCGCCAGGGTGATAAGTAATAGCGAGGCTCGAGCTTCGTCATCCGGTTGATTCGATACAAACTCCGGAGGATGATGATGTCCGGCTCGACCTCGACAATACGACACTGAAGTAAGAAGGCAATCACGTGGTGCCAAGTGTTCGGCATGAACTGCACTGGGGCCAGACAGTACCAGTGAAGGACCTTCAAGATGAAAGGGTGGAGAGGGAAGCACAGACCAGTGTTTAGGGAGTCGGAGTCGAAGTCGAAGACGCACGTGTCCGGTGACAGCTCGGTGTTCGCCCGCATCCCTGGGCCGGGGAGGATCAGCCTATACTCCGGAGGGATGGCAAACCCCTTTCTGATCCGGAGAAGATCCCGCTCGAATAATACCGAAGCGAGATCATCCACCTCGGTGACTTCCCTCGGGGCGTTCTCCTCGTAAGTCGCCGAGCAACCAACGATTGCCTTCTCCAGTAGATCGCCGCTGTACTGCCTAATTCTGGTGTGACCGGACAGCACGCCAGGGTACCGACCCGACTCGGGGGCTCGCCTCTCAGGCTCCACGATCTCCTCGACTATCAAAGACCGGGCCACTACTCTCTTCTTCTTCTTCTCGGTCGCAGATGACCCTAATACCTCCTTCCCCTTCCTACGGCTCACTACTTCCCTCCCCTTCACGGCGCTTCTATCTCCCGAGGACGATGCCTCACTTCCCGAGCTCACTCTTGACATCTCAAATAAATAATCTAAGGCAAAGAGGACTGACCTTGATGTGACGATCACGGTCGAAAATAGTTCGCCGGAAATTGCCTGGCCCTCGCGACAGCTAGCACAACCACCTTGGAGCACAAATCGCCGCTAGCAGAGCAAACTTAGAGCGAAAGTAAAAACTTGGGAGTAAAAGTAAGAAATGGGCCAAGGGGTGAGAGGGGGGGGGGGGGTTAAGAATTTATAGCCAAAAAGCGACTGTTGGGCTTTTGAAACGTCTAAAGGCCCACTAAGGGAAGGTAAAACGACAAAACGCAAAGCTGCGACGTTTCAGAGGAAAGGCTCATCGTTTTGCTTAAACACCACCCCTCGACGACTCGTGGCCCACCGAACCACGAGCCACCGAGCCGAGGTGACGAGGTACCGACCTCCACATATGAGAAAAAATATCGCCGAGCCAATTTCACCGTCAGATCGCCTCAAAATTCGCGTCAAAACATGATGGACGGCTCAGATCGCGCCACGCCCACAAAAAGAAAAGATAACGTTTTCTCGTGATCTGAACCTCCAACCTCGCGATTCGTGTCATGATGAACGTCCCAGATTCAGCCATGAGTCCCCACTATTCGTTCTGAGCCGCTGAGCCACCGGAGCGCTTAACCGAGCTACCGAACAACTTATGCTGAGCCACTGAGCCACTAAGGGCAGAGGACGACGAGCCGAACCACCGGAGCGCTTAGCCGAGCTACAGAACAGCTTATGCTGAGCCACCGAGCCACTAAGGGCAGAGGACGATGAGCCGAACCACCGGAGTGCTTAGCCAAGCTACCAAACAGCGTACGCTGAGCCACCGAGCCGAGGTGACGACGTACCGACCCTCACATTTGAAGAAAAATGGCGCTGACCCTCCTCAGCCGTTGGACCTTATCAAAAAACGTGCTAGAACATGATGGACAGTTCAGATCATGCCACGTCCACAAAATGACAAGATAGCATTTTTTTGGAATTTGCGCCATAGCCGACACTCCAGATCGTGCCACGTAGCTCGGCAGATCGCCGAGGATTCGAGCTGAGGTGACGAGGTACCGACCTCCACATATGGAGAAAAATACCACCGCGCAAGTTTCACCGTCGGATCGCCTCAAAATTCACGACAAAACATGATGGACGGCTCAGATCACGCCACGTCCACAAAATGACGAGATAGCATTTTTTGGGATTTGCGCCATAATGGTCGCTCCGGATCGTGCCACGTAGCTCGGCAGATCATTGCACGCCGAGTCGAGGATCCAAACCGAGGTGCCGACCCTCGCATACGAAGAAAATACTCGCCGAGCCACCTAGGCCGTCCGATCCTCCAGAAAATCGCGCTCAATGCTGATTAACGGCCCAGATCGCGCCACGACGTAATTCGGTATTAAAAATTAATTTTTATTTATTAAAATCGTGTTACTTATTTAAAAATTGCAAAAAAAATGATTAAAAATTTGGAAAAATTAATTAAAAATTCTAGAAAATAATTATAAATTCGGGGAAATATTTTTGAGCCCCTGAGTAAATAATTATTGCTTAGAGTGGTTGATTAAGACCTCCGAACGACGAATCAACACTCACAAAATTAAATAAGTGATCCGAAAAATAGATAAAAATTAAGGAAAAATGCCAGAAAACCAGAGGGGCTCAAGAACAGCCTAGAGCCCACAATTAACTCGGAAAATCACCATACTACCTCATGCAAGGATCCGACACCTCCCATTTGGACTCCGATACAACTCCACAAGCCATTAAAACAGCACAACTACTCCTAAAAGGCTGATCAAACTCAGTCTTCAGGAGTGGGGGGCTCGTAATAGGGCTAAAAATAGGGTTAAATCGGAACCGTCCAAATCGGGCGCGAATCTTAAAGCCTGAGGGTAAAATGGTAATTTTACCTATAAACGGGTCTGAAGTGGGTACTGGGGTCTTCTCTCTAGAGACCCAATAACTTGCGAACGGATCCATTTCAACTGGGTGCGGGTTTCAACCTGCTACTAACCCGGTCCAACAGGATAGAATTAGGGTTTCTAATTAATCCTAATCAACGGCCCTGATTCGGATCTATCCTTTCACTGGAAATTAGGGATTACATTCCTAATCTGTTCCTAGGGATTACATTCCTAATTTGATCCCAAAGGTGGCTATAAATACTTCCCATCCACCACCATTAAGAGGTAATCAATCTTTTTCCAATTTACGCTCTCTCATAATCTTTCCTGATTACTGACCTGAGCGTCGGAGGGTGCGTCACTGGGATCAAACCCAGTGTCTCGCACTTTTTGTAGGTGAACGGCGGGAGTCTGCGGTCAAACTCTAGCGGAAGAAGTTAAGGTGAGATTATTCAGTTTTCCTAAGAATCCACAAATACTATCTGTTTGCCCCCACATCAGATTCAGCGGTAACAGTAGTCAAAAAATTTCAAAGTAATAAGCGGCAGAAAATTGCAAACTAGTTTTGGTATTGTATAACGAAAACTGAATTAGCAATTTAAAAGAAGACTATTCAATAATAGTTTGAAAATTATACGGAAATGAAATATAGTCGAAAGTATAGACAACATAAAAAATGATTTTGTATACTAATAAAATAATTTGTAAGCTAATTATAATTATTATACATACAATTTGAAAATTAAAGATATAGAAGTCATACATCGAAATACTTTCGAATTGTCAAGTAGAGCAAGAACACCAACATACAAAATTATATACGCACGTAGGCATCAAAATTATAAGGGTGAATCAAACAATAGTATGATATGAAAATTATGAATGATATGTAGGAGTAAGACAAAACATTATAGTGGGAAAAGTAATAGCATATTATTGAAATAATGCGAAAACCAATTATATAGAAATAAATTATGAATCATAAACAAAAGTCTAATTAATAAGATATATATATATATATATATATATATATATATATATATATATATATATATATATATATATATATATATATATATATATATATATTCTTTTGTTAGGTGAGTAGCCACCAAATCCAAGATAAGTTAATAGTAATATAAAACACGATGAAGTGTATGAAATACTTACTCATGAAAAGATTCAAAAATAAAGAAGAAGACGGCAAGATAGTTAAGATTAAATAGTAAATACACAAGTAGGATAGATATAGAAATCAGTATAAATAATATGATGCTAGGTTGTAAAATAGTATAAGCTAGTACAAAAATAGAATAGGGGTAAGTAAATATTATAGAAAACAAAGTAGGGGTTATCTAAGTATAATATCTCCTTCTGGTGTAGGTTCGCCTCATTGGTATCCAACTACAGGATTACCTCCTCGTCCTCAAGTTGCAGAATTGCCTCTACGACATCCGATTGCAGTTTGCCTTCAAGATATTCGGTTGCAGACTTTGCCACCCCGACGTCCAGTTGTAGTTTGCCTCCATTGACGTCGAGTTGCAGATTTTCCCTCTCGACATTAGGTTGCACCAAAATGGAAAATAGAAAGATGCACTCTTCCATATACTTGGATATTGGGTGTTTAATAAAGTATGATATTATGTTTTGAAATCAGTGCTAAAATGGATGGAAAAGTTGTAAATGAAGTAGAAAATCACAACGACAAAAATATTAAAATAGATTGACTTTAAATATAGGGTACACAAAGGTTGTCGTAATGAAAATGATTTATAACATTAAGACGAAAATAGTGTAAAGTATATGTACGAGATGAAAATACAAGTGAAAACGATAATTATGTATTATATTGAAAAACTACAAAATTAATGAATAGAGATTAATAGTAAAAGTGAATATAACAAAACAAATTAGTAGATAATATGTAATAACAATAGTTATTAAATGTAGACAATAAAACAAAATGTCATGTCATATTTATACGGGTAAAATATTTCAATTTTATTAAAAATATATTGAAATATATAAGATAATATAAGATAATGAAAAAATTTAGTATCACAAGATCAAGTCATGTAAAATGAATTCACATAAGCAAAATTCATAAGCAAGATTCACAATATAATAGAAATAATAAATGAATAAAATATTAGTTGCAATATAAATTTAATAAGCAGTAGTCTAAAACTTCATAAATTACGTATGGTAATATCAAATATAAATGGATAAACATAACGGGACACAAAACACGAAAGAAAAATCTTTAAGACTGAAAGGCAGATAAAAGCGCAAAAAGATCAAGATTAAGGAAGATAGACGAAATAATACACATTCAATTGATTTAATAGTATAAGAAAATATTTATTTGAAAAATATTGAATGTTGAAAAGATACCATGATGAAAATTCACGAAGAGAAATTTGAGAGGGAAGTGTGTCTATGTGTAATGTATCATGAATGCAGGTTCAAACCAACCACGCTTCCACTGCGCCACTCTGATACCCAGGAAAAATGTGCTCGCATAAAATCTCACATCAATGTATACAAGGAGAGTATCATGAATTAAGGTTCAATAGCTACTTCATTCACGACTCCAGCCATTCAAAAGGAAAAGAGGGAGAAGAAAATGTCAGTGTATAGAGCAGCACAAATATAAATCACTTACATTTAAATCTCTATAGACTGAACTCACACTTCTAATGTCTACTCTAGGGTGTCTTCCTTATAAATTTGTACTACTTATTGAAGCGTGGCTCTGATACCACTCCGTAACACCTCGAATTCCAAATAAGGCCGAATTCGAAGTTCCACAGGATCTTTACACTTCATTTCGTACAATTTTACAAGGAATTTAAAACTTTTATTTTAACAATAATTACATCAGAGTCTTTTACATCAATAAGCAGCGGAAAAAATAAAATACAACAATAAAAAATGTACAATCGTTACAACTTTAATATTTAAGTAATCAACAGCATCAAATTATCTTTATATCTTCTTGTAAACTCCAAGTCCTACATATAAAACTGTGGGTGCATCAGTTGGTTACAACTGACGAAATATTATACACGGCCATCCTCGCTATGCCGAATAGTATAACGATCCTTAAATACTTTAGCAAACACAAACGTGATCACAAACAAAGCCAAAAAGAGACTATCCTATTGATGTCATGTTGTCCTTAGGGCTGCAATCGAGCCGAGCCGAGCCGAATAACTTCAGGCTCGAGCTCGGCTTGTTTACAAAACAAGCTTAGTTTTGAGCTCGAGTTCGGCTCGAGCTCGGTTCGAGCCAAGCTTTGACCGTATTCGAGCCGAATAGCTCGCGAGCTTAGCCCCAAAAAAAAACCCTGGCTCGAGCTCGGCTCAAGCCAAGATTTGTGTTGTGCTAATCTAGCTACCTAAATATATAGATAAAACTAGACACAAATTATAAACCTCGCAAGTGCACGAATCGTTAGAAAAGCGTAACAATAGCAAGGGTCGATCCCACAGAGATTGTAGACTTTAACTTACTAATCAATAAAAAGAATAAAAATCATAAAGAGTTGTTTTGAAAATCTAAAAGAAATGAAAAGATTAAACTAAGTTAAGAAATGTGAATCACAAATATTTATGAAATAGTTGGGTTTAGATCTCCACCAATAGTTAGTGATGCTAAGTCACCTTCTGAACTTCTTCTTATTACTCATGTTTGTTCACTTTAAGGGCATGGTATCTACTCCTTAAAGTACTGTTTCCCTAGGCCAAGAATTAGGCATGGTATCTACTCTAATTCGTTTCTTTCATTAAGTCCTTAGCATGGTATCTACTAAGTTGTATTTAAGAAAAACATAAGATTAGTGGAAACGAACAAACACTCAAGGCTCTAGAAATTGGTATCAGATCTAGATCCCTTAAGTTGATTGAACCAGGAACCCCTAAAGATTCCTTTGTTACAATTACAGGCACGAGATACAGGTCGTCTCAATATGCTCATATAACAGATTCAGATAGATGATAACACAAACTTGATATTCTCAAGCTCTGTTTGTCAGCCGACTGGCTCTCACCTCAGTCGACTGCTCTCAGGCTTTGAGAACAAGTTTGGTTATCACAAACCTATATCAATTCAATCAGATTCAATCAATAAGTAAATAGAAGAATTCAGAAGAACATAGCACTACATAACTACGGCTTCAATCTACCCAACTATGAAATTTAGTTCCACATAATAATACTTTTATTAATCAACAAATTCGAATACAGGATCAACATTAAAGACTATAGAGAAGAGAAATAAACTAATGGAGTCCGGCAATAAGGTCGACTGGCTGTCACACAGTCGACTGCCTTCGAATACTGGATCTCCTCTCTCCTTTCTCGATGTTGATAAAATGATACCCTTGTTGATGACTTGAACGCTCAGAACCCTTGTGATTCGGTGATTTTGGAATGTCTGGAAGAGTACCAACCGAGAGAGAGAGATTCCGATTGATGCTTCTTTTCTGATATTTATAGAACACGGCTGAGAATTAGGGTTTTGCACTTTTTTTCAGAAAACTCCTTCTTTGTTTGATTTGATGATTTATTTCTTTCTCTTTTCTTCTTTCCTTCCTTATCTGTTAACCACGTGCTCTTGGAAATCCCCAGTCTCTAGATTTGATTTGCACAAATCTGGATTCAGATAGATTTGGAATTAGATTTGGATGAATCTTCGAATATCTTATCTATATACTCTGCCGCCTATCAGTTGACTGCCTCTGGATGTAAGTCGACTGTGTCGAGACTTTAGTATTATCATGATTCATCAGCCCAGTCGACTTGGTGTGTAAACTTGATTCCCCTGTCCAGTCGCCTGTAAGCATGATCAGTCGACTGATCTCCTGCAGTTTCCTGTGTTTCATCCTTGCAATCCTGAATTTGCTTCGTTTTGCTGTTATAGACTGTTTCCTATGGAAAAGAGAAAATAAGAGTTAAATACCACATATAGAGCTTTTAAATGTCTAATTGCACTAAAGTTATTGCTCTAAAATGTGAATAATATTGTGTTCATCAAATACCCCCAAACTTGGATTTTTGCTTGTCCTCAAGCAAACTAGAATTATGAACAAGGGTATAATAATAATATCAGCCTCAACCACCAAGAGTTCTTATTATGTGGGCATCGATATAGAAAGGTATAAACAATTTCAGATAAAGTAAAATTAAACATACCCACTTTCTCTAGTGCAATTGTTTATTCATAACTCCAAACTCAACCATACTTGTCATGCAATTAATTATAGTTATAGTATGTAATTACTCAATCTGTGGTTATCCCCTTTTCTCTACTACAAACCGAGTAGCAAACTAGAGGTTTTTTTTTTTTTTTTTTTTTTTTTTTTAGTCACTTCTCTAAAGTTGTCACTTGCCTTTTTACGCGAATGCAAAACATTTGTGATGAATCCACCCGGTTACTCAGCAAGTCACAAACTCTAAAGTGCTTTGCATACTCATATTTCAAGTTGCCGTTTGACGTAAAGGTAAACATTGGTGATGAATACCCCTAGTTACTAAGCAACTCAAAACATTGGAGTAGGTTGACTTTATTCAATTTTGTTTTTTTTTTTTTTAATTTTTTTTAATTTTATTATTATTTTTTTTATCTCTATTTACTTAAACTCAATTTAGGACTAGATCTAAAGGGAATAATAACCAGAAAAAGCATCACATTTGTTTTTTATGTATAATCGCATGACTCATACAATTTTGTATGGAAGTTATGAAACTCAACAATCCTAAAGTAAATAGGTATCCTTCTTCTTACTTTATAAGAAATTGTTTTATCCTAAAAAAAAAATAAAAAGACTCTAATACCCCTAATACCCCCAAACTTAGATGGAACATTGTCCTCAATGTTTGAAAGAAAATTTAAAAATAGGCATATGTCACATCTAGTAAGGAGAGACTGAAAAGAAAAATAACGAAAAAGAAAAATAATGAATAACTGAAAGAAAATAAAGGGAAAGTGTAAATACTCCCCTGAAAAATTGGGTTGCCTCCCAACAAGCGCTGTGTTTCTTGTCTTCAGCTAGACTTGATGAGTTGTGCCATGTATTGAATGGTTCGCGGCTCAAAACTCATCTTACTATAAGGTTTCCCCCTCTGCCCATTCACCTTGAATGTTTGAATTTTTTTTTTTTCGAACGCTCTATGTGGGGAAACCTCTTGCAACAATTTATGGACCGTACCATCTTGACATCAGTTTATCAGCAATGGTCCATCTTAATGCACCATTGTGCTCTTGCAAGACTCCCTGCAGCCTTTCTTCTTCATGTATCCTGAAATTTGTAGCAACCGTCACAGGTAATGTCTGCTTGTCCCCCAAATATTAATGTATCGGCTTCTGTTCCACGTCTGGGATCCTGGTAGTAGTCGACTTGTCCTGTTCATCAGTCGACTCAGCCTGTTCACCAGTCGACTTGGCCTGATCACCAGTCGACTTATCCTGGAAAACACAAGTGTAATCAGACACAAAATTTTCAAATGCAGGTGCAAGCTTACCTGAATATGACTTTGGAGTTTCAAGGTGATGTACTGTCTCTGCAATCCTCCGATCATCATATTCCTGTTCAACATTAGATAAAGTTAGAGGGTGTGTAATTGTTTCTTGTACTGGATCAACACTATTTTCCTGAATTGTTTGGTCACACATTTCCTGAACCACATCAACATTATAACATTCATGATCATCGTGTGGAAATTGTGGTGCATCAAACATTGTAAACTCAATCTCTTCCTCTAGTGTTGTCCTTGATTGGAGCTGTTCTTGTCCTCCAGGGTTAGGTATGGTTTGTGATGGGAATTCTCCTGCCTTTCTTTCACTTAACTCCGTAGCAATTTGACCAATTTGAAATTCCAATTTTTGAATGGCCTGTCCTTGTTGATTGCTTGTTTGCTGCTGCTGTTGGAGTAGTTGAAGAATGGTGGTTTCGAAATCCAACTTATTCTTTTCTTGTTCTGGCCTATCATACCCATTCCCACCCTGGAATTGCTGCGTATGCCCTGGTGCGAATTGATTGCCTTGATGGTTTTGCCACCCTGGGTTATACGTGTTTGAAAAAAAATTATTCTGGGGCGGGTACATTCCCTGTTCTTCGTAGTTTGTGTGCTCCTGGTCTGCGAAAGAAAACATGGGACATGAATTAGTTGTATGATTAGAATGAAAACAAAGTGCACAAATTTCTTTTGGTTGGCTTTTTATGCCACCCAATGTTGAATTCACAAGCATATCAATCTTTTTGTTCATGGTTTTCATTTCTAATTGCATGTTATTATTATGAGAAATTTCGTATACTCCCTGTCTTTTCGAAAGACCCCTCCTTGTTGAGAATTGTTGTGAGTTCTCGCTGAGTTCTTCAAATAACTCTATGGCCTCCTCACCACTCTTCCTCATCAACATTCCATTGCATGCTGAATCAACAATTGCTTTGTTAGTGTAATTTAAACCCTCATAAAATGATTGTACCTGATCATCCTTAGGTATGTTGTGCATAGGACACTTGAGAAGCTTATTTTTAAAGTCCTTCCATGCCTCGAAAAACAAATCGTCATCTTTTTGTTGGAAGAGTAGAATCTCCCTTTTTAGTTGTCTGGTTTTCTGGGCTGGAAAGAACTCTTTCAAGAATTTTGTTGCCAATTGCTCCCATGAATTAATTGATCCTGGTTCCAAAGAATTATACCATAACTTAGCATTAAGTTTTAGAGAAAAAGGAAACAAGATTAACCTGATTTGTTCAGAGGTAAGCCCTTGGATGCTTTGTGTCCTGCAAAGATCAAATAAGTCTTGTAAATGTAGATGCGGATCTTCGTCTGTTCTACCAAAAAGTGGGGCACCATGCTGAGTAATTGAGGTGATAGATGCATATTCCCTGTGACTTTGGGTTGAAAAGCTATGCAAGAAGGGTTCTCAATATTCTTAGGAATGAATTTGTCTTGCATTGGTACTCGGTTTAAAAATTTTTCACCCATTGTTGCTCTTTGGAAAAATCCTCTGGACAGTCGACTGATCCTTGGGACAGTCGACTGGTCTGCCTGTGCAGAATGTAACCTGAAAGAAAATGTTATAAAAGAAGAAGAAGAAATAAAATAAAATAAAAAGAAAAAGATTTTACTGATTTGTAAGTTAAAATACTAAACAATCCCCGGCAACGGCGCCAAAAACTTGTTGTGCTAATCTAGCTACCAAAATATATAGATAAAACTAGACACAAATTATAAACCTCGCAAGTGCACGAATCGTTAGAAAAGCGTAGCAATAGCAAGGGTCGATCCCACAGAGATTGTAGACTTTAACTTACTAATCAATAAAAAGAATAAAAATCATAAAGAGTTGTTTTGAAAATCTAAAAGAAATGAAAAGATTAAACTAAGTTAAGAAATGTGAATCACAAATATTTATGAAATAGTTGGGTTTAGATCTCCACCAATAGTTAGTGATGCTAAGTCACCTTCTGAACTTCTTCTTATTACTCATGTTTGTTCACTTTAAGGGCATGGTATCTACTCCTTAAAGTACTGTTTCCCTAGGCCAAGAATTAGGCATGGTATCTACTCTAATTCGTTTCTTTCATTAAGTCCTTAGCATGGTATCTACTAAGTTGTATTTAAGAAAAACATAAGATTAGTGGAAACGAACAAACACTCAAGGCTCTAGAAATTGGTATCAGATCTAGATCCCTTAAGTTGATTGAACCAGGAACCCCTAAAGATTCCTTTGTTACAATTACAGGCACGAGATACGGGTCGTCTCAATATGCTCATATAACAGATTCAGATAGATGATAACACAAACTTGATATTCTCAAGCTCTGTTTGTCAGCCGACTGGCTCTCACCTCAGTCGACTGCTCTCAGGCTTCGAGAACAAGTTTGGTTATCACAAACCTATATCAATTCAATCAGATTCAATCAATAAGTAAATAGAAGAATTCAGAAGAACATAGCACTACATAACTACGGCTTCAATCTACCCAACTATGAAATTTAGTTCCACATAATAATACTTTTATTAATCAACAAATTCGAATACAGGATCAACATTAAAGACTATAGAGAAGAGAAATAAACTAATGGAGTCCGGCAATAAGGTCGACTGGCTGTCACACAGTCGACTGCCTTCGAATACTGGATCTCCTCTCTCCTTTCTCGATGTTGATAAAATGATACCCTTGTTGATGACTTGAACGCTCAGAACCCTTGTGATTCGGTGATTTTGGAATGTCTGGAAGAGTACCAACCGAGAGAGAGAGATTCCGATTGATGCTTCTTTTCTGATATTTATAGAACACGGCTGAGAATTAGGGTTTTGCACTTTTTTTCAGAAAACTCCTTCTTTGTTTGATTTGATTATTTATTTCTTTCTCTTTTCTTCTTTCCTTCCTTATCTGTTAACCACGTGCTCTTGGAAATCCCCAGTCTCTAGATTTGATTTGCACAAATCTGGATTCAGATAGATTTGGAATTAGATTTGGATGAATCTTCGAATATCTTATCTGTATACTCTGCCGCCTATCAGTCGACTGCCTCTGGATGTAAGTCGACTGTGTCGAGACTTTAGTATTTTCATGATTCATCAGCCCAGTCGACTTGGTGTGTAAACTTGATTCCCCTGTCCAGTCGCCTGTAAGCATGATCAGTCGACTGATCTCCTGCAGTTTCCTGTGTTTCATCCTTGCAATCCTGAATTTGCTTCGTTTTGCTGTTATAGACTGTTTCCTATGGAAAAGAGAAAATAAGAGTTAAATACCACATATAGAGCTTTTAAATGTCTAATTGCACTAAAGTTATTGCTCTAAAATGTGAATAATATTGTGTTCATCAATTTGACCGAGCTCGAGCCGAATAGCTCGAGAATAGCTCGATTCGTTTGCAGCCCTAGTTGTGTTGTGCACTTAGTCCTTAATGCAGTTATTTATATTATATGACACTAATGCGCATTTGTTCGGTATCTATGCATCCCATACTACATAGGTTCGAGGGCAAGCCCTTAATCGTTCTTCATCTTATAGGGTTCAATCCCTTGCCATGAATTAAACTACTACGGTAACTACGGTAAGTATCCAAGATGTTCTATGAGTTACGAGCCCATGTCCAGACAGCCTGGAGAGGAATCCCACGCACTGACATGATGCATCATGTAGGCAGACTATGGACAATTCAACCTCTGTCATGGAACGATGGCACCACCCGTATTCACCAAACACCCCCACAAGCGTCGCCACCGGGACGATAATTCCGAAGCAGTGCTCACGCCATGTCATGACGCATCAAGCATGCAATCTGTGAATCACTCTCACACCGCCAATCCGATGGTTCTCATACTTGTGTTTTTCTCTTACTTTTGTCACATCTTTACTATGTATATAATCCTTACAATTTTGTTTGTTTAAAAGAAAATCATCACAACCTAAAGCTAGCTTACCCTACCGGACTTAAATAAAACAAAAGGAGACAGTCAACCTACCTGGCTACTTTTCAAGAGACACTCAATCCTTAACGGTTAGCTCTCAAATCATTAATAAAACTGCAGGTTACTAGGGTCTCTCCTAGCCTCTAGATTCTAACAACTATCTCTTTCTAGAGATCGACAATAATTCATAATCAATCTCAAAATAATCATTTCAATTTCTTTGTTCATATCTCTCTCTCAAAGAGAATATTTCCTTATAATCTCATAACCCGACATAAGTCAATTCAACCTCTTTATCAATTTAATCTCTTACACATTGTATGCATTTCAAATAGTCTCAATCAAAGTATAGAAAATCATAAAATCTCATTAAGAGAAGAATCTAATTGCAATCCAAATATTCATCTCTCTTTAATTAAGCAATAGTCACAATCTTCATTATAAAATTCACTTGTAATTCTTTAATCGATAAACTCGAGTTCTTCAAAAATATTTAATGTAAAAATCCTCTTTTAATTCACGTAATATACAAGTATTGTAGAAAAAGCTTTCATAAGGTCTAAAAATTTTTAGAAAATAAAATATGATTTTTTTCTGAATTTTTATCTTGCTTAAAAACTCATAAAAACACAAAAAATCGAAAAAACAAAAAGAATGGGTTGCCAAGTTTCGAACCTAGGACCACAGGTCAGACCCCGCTTGAACAGTGACCCACGTGTGGTGCCACCGAAAACCAATAGGTCCAAGGCACCCAAGTGTCTAATACCAAACTCAAATTATATATATATATATATATATATATATATATATATATATATATATATATATATATATAGGGATTTGCTCAGTTGAAAATGGATCCGTTTTTAACGGGTTGGAAAACAGCCATCTCAGCCATCCGATCAGCCTTGATCATGATCAGCGGCTGTGATCGAAACCCACTAAAGTCTCCCACTAAAGCTTCCAATGGTAGAGGGGTAATTTCGTAAGTTCACGCCAAAAAAGTCTCAGACTTAGCGTTTTTTTGGCGTGAAGTTTTTTTTTTGTCGAAAAAATCACTTAGGCCGTTGTTAGAGGTTGTTTTTTTTTATAAAAAAACATACCTTGGCCGTTGTTTCCAACAACGGCCTAGGTATGTACAAGTGTTTTTCCAAACACTTGTACACACTCAGGGCTTCATCTCCCTCACTTCGTCACAACTCTCTAATTGAGCTCGATAAACCCAAATCCCCAACCGGAGCTGTCCCTCTATCGAGCTGAAAACCCTAAATCTTTCTTGATCGCTACTTTTCACTGAATCTCCCCCTATTCTCAGTCTCTAGATCTCTTCCTTTGGAGATCCCAATTACAAACAAACCCTAACCCATACAGAATCTATCCAACCCTAAAACCCTAAGTAATCTGAGTTAGCCAAACCCTACTCCCCTTCCTTTCTCTACAGCAGCCACTTTGCGGCCTCCCGAAACCCTCATTGTTGAAGGTACTAATTTGTTCCCCCTTGAGTAGTTCTAACTAGGCTAATTGATTAGAAATTTTTCACCCATATTTCAGTGTACAATTCCTATATTATGTGTAGGTTTTTATAGAGTAGGTGATTCTAGTTTAATTGGGGAAGTAGATGATGTATTAGTTGTTATTGTTTGTTGTTCGATGTTAGTAATAGCGCACAAAGTGGAACAAAATTTATGCAACTTTGCGAGTACGTCGGACACGCCATACACAACCCAACGCAATTCGTAGAATTGTGTTGGGATTCACGGTTTCCAGTGTACGGCCGTGCATCCCTTTCAATTCATTTCCGTGAGTGAAAGCGATACATCGGCGTATTTTGCAATCCGTGAATCGTAATTGACCTCTACAAATTTGGTTGGGTCATGTGTTTTGCCGCCGTCTAGCTCCGAAAGTTTAGGATTTTTTGGATCTCGTCTGTGCAGATTTGTACCGTATATCAAACAGTCATTTTTTAACAAGCTGTTTTATATATAATGTGTTATTAATTGACCAGTAATATATTTTTACTGCAGATGAACAACGATACAGAGAGTTCGGTTGCCGGTAATAATTTTGTGTGGGTAGAACCAATCACCGATTCCATGCCGATAGTCGAAGACCATCTGAAACCAAAGTTAGGTATGGCATTCCCCACTTTAGCTGAGGCCGAGAATTTTTATTCTTCATATGCTCGTTGTGGGGGCTTTGCAATGTGTAAGGGTGGAAATAAATTAAAGGGAGGAATAGAAGTAGATAAGTCATATCTTTGTAATAAAGCTGGGTCGTCGCCGAGTCAACATAGTGACGGTAGACGTGGAACAACCAGTAGAACGGGTTGCAATGCTTGCGTTCGTGTAAAATTGAACGAAACAAGTAATACGTGGGTGGTGTATTCATTTCACGAAGAACACAATCACGAATTCACCTCACCCAGTAGAAGGCACCTTTTGCCCCGGAACAGGTCCGTGTCTAATACGGACAAAAGGATTATAGACCAAATGAACCAAGCTAATATCCAAACATGTCGACAAATGCTCCTTCGAAAGTGCCAGTGGTGGTCACGATCAAGTAGGATTCACAGAAAAAGATGTTAGAAATTTAATTAGAGATTCGCAAGAAGCATTGAAAGGATACAATTCTACAATGCTAATTGATTTTTTTGAATCTAAGAAACAGACGGATCCATCCTTTTTTATGACATTCAAGTCGATCCCGAAGGGCGGTTGTCACATTGTATGTGGGTAGATGGTATTTGTAAGATGAATTATGAAGAATTTGGCGATATAGTTTGCTTTGATGCCACGTACAATACGAACCGTTACGGAATGTTATTTGTTCCGTTTGTTGGAGTGAATCAATATTGGCAATCGACTTTCTTAGGAGGTGGGTTCATTCCAAATGAGACGGCCTCTTCGTTTGAATGGTTCTTTGAAAAGTGGTTAGGTGTTATGAATCGTGCTCCATCTAGTATTGTCACTGATCAAGACCGTGGGATCGCCGCCGCAGTTAAGAAAGTTTTCCCCCAGACTAGGCATCGTTTTTGTATTTGGCACATTCTGGATAAGTTACCCCAGGAGGTTCGTCTTGGTTTCGATGTCGATAAGTTTAGGGAAGTCCTTGAAGAATACAATCTACAATTCCGAATATATACATGAATTTGTAGAAAAGTGGAATATTTTGATTTCGCAATACGGATTAAAGAGTAACAAATGGTTGAACGATATGTTCGATATCCGTGAAAGTTGGGCACCCATCTACGCTAAAGATTCTTTTTGGGCCGGCATGTTGAGTAGCCAACGGGTTGAGTCCGCACATTCCGCCCTGAAGCATCATACAGAAAAAAAATATTTCCTACATGAATTTTTCGTCATCTTCGACCGTTTTTTGGGAAGGCAAAGACACGATGAATTGAAAAAAAATCATCGTAACCGTGAGAAGAGACCGAAGTTGAAGAGCGAATGGGCTTTGGAGGCACAAATGGCAAAAACATATACTTTGAAAATATTTTACAAATTTCAAAATGAAGTCACAAAAAGCTTCATGTACAATGTGACATTTGTTGCCGATCTTGAGACACCGGATAGTTCAACCTTCCATGTGATACTCTGTGGAGAATCAAAACCGGCTCGCCTTCTTCAATTTTCCAAAATCGAGAGTATTATTACATGTGCATGTCACTTATTCGAATTCGTTGCCATTTCTTGTAGGCATATTTTAGCTGTACTTTGTTTCTGCTATCATACATCCCTCCCGGATGTATATATTAAAAAAAGATGGACTAGGGATGTGATGAGAAGAAGTTACACATCAGTTCCAACCGAACCCAATACCGAGAATTTTGCTTCCCGATATTGTGAGTTGAGCTACCATGCAAAACAAATTGTCGATCTCGGTTGTTCCTCCAATGAGAGTTACAAATACATGTTGGAGAATTTGTAGAAGATCATTGACGGGGTTTCTCGGCTACAACCCGGATTAGGTGAACAACCGGAACAAGCCTCACAACTACATGATAGTGTTGAACCGGGAGGTAGTTCACAACCGCATGGTAGTGCACAACCTCATGGTCAAGGGAGTGGACACATACCTGCACGCAATAGTGACCCACAGCAGTGCATGACAAAGGGAAGGCCTCGCGCCAAAAGATTGAGGCCGATTAGAGAGCAACTCCGCATCAAAAAACCGAGAAGGTGCCGAAGATGCAACACTGTCCAAATGAATCATGATTCAAGAAACTGTCCAACTTTATTTGAGGGGTAAGACTCGTACTTTAAATTTATTATACTATATTTGCCGCAAATGAGTTTCTTATTAACTAAATCTAATCTTTCAATGAAGGCAAGAACTAATTCCTTCCGATGAAGACAGTTCTGAGTCAAGATTCAATGAGCCAATGTGAAGTGTAATTTTTAAACAATGTAATTGTTCGTTATATTTATAACTCTTTGTGCAACTTGGTTAATTACCTTTGATTGGTAACTGTAAATGTTCTTGAGAGTTAAGTTTCGTTTGTTTGTGTCGTTTGTTAATATTGTTGTTGCACGCAAATGTTGGTTTGTAACTAAATTGTATCAGCTGTAGCTGTAGTTGTATTTGTAAATTATTATTATTATTTTTTTAAACTAAGGCCGTTGTTGGAGGCAACGGCCTCAGTTATTTCATGAATTTGGTTTTTTATTCAATATAACTAGTTTAAAAAGAGTTGATAACCTTAGGCCGTTGTCTCCAACAACGTCCTAGATTATAATCAAAAAAGTTAAGGTTTGGGGGGTGCTCTTTGACTTAAAGAAGACAAAAGGAGTAACAAGTCAGGTAGCAATCCCATTTTTTAATAAATACTTAAAGTCGTTGTCTAAGATAACGACCTTGGTTATAGTCAAAAAAGTTGTGATTTGAGGGGTGCTCTCTGACTTGGCTAATAGAAAAGAACTCAACAAGTCAGAGAGCAGTTGCTATTCTAAAAAATACCTAAGGCCGTTGACTCCAACAACGGCCTAAGTGATAATGAAAATAGTTGTGATTTTGGGGGTGCTCTCTGACTTGGAGAACGCAAAAGGAGCAACAAGTCAGAGAGTAATCCCATTTTTGATAAATACCTAAAGCCGTTGTCTGAGACAACGGCCTAAGTTATAGTTAAAAAAGTGGTGATTTGGGGGGTTCTCTCTGACTTGGAGAAGATAAAAGAACTCAACAAGACAGAGGTTCATTCCATTTGTAATAAATACCTAAGGTCGTTGTCTCCAACAACGGCCGAGGTTATAATCAAAAAAGTTGTGATTTTGGATGTGCTCTCTGACTTAGAGAACAGAAAAGGAGCAACAAGTTAGAGAGCAAGACAAATTTTCAATAAATAACCTAAGGCCGTTGTCTGAGACAACGGTATAAGTTGTAGCTTAATACTTGAAAAGACGAAAAAGTCATGGGGTACCCCTTTATATGAATGCCTTAAGCCGTTGTCCACAACAACGGCCTAGGTATGAATTATTTGGTTTTTTTACAATTTTCTCTTCACTCTTTACGTACAGTCTCCCTCGAACTATACACCAAAGACAGATGATATATGCGTATCTATTGTTTATAATTTTTTATTACGTTATAATTTTTTTCCTCTATCTAACCAATATAAAATTATTAAGGTAATATGCTTGAAAATAATTCTGAGTTATATAAAGGAGTAAGTTTACATGTATAAGGTTAGGGTTAAGTTGAGGGTTAGGAATTTTTTGATATATGGGTTTACATGTGCGAATGTACATATGGTTTTTCCCATATATAGGCTACGCATGGGGATCTACATATTGTTTAGTTTGGTGCTTGTTCCCATTTAGGTGTATGTTAAAAGTCTGCTGGCATGTGATTTTGTTGAGCTTAACAACAAGGAAGAAACTAGCAAAACAACAACATTGTTGAGTCCTAATGGCAAAACATGGAAAGTTGGGTTAATTAGAGTAGGGCAGAATCATGTGTGCATTGGTGGAGAGAAGTGGAGAGAATTCACAGGTTCTAATAAACTAGAAGTAGGATATATGTTAGTGTTCCATTACAAAGTGAATATGTTCAGCTAACCCTTACCCTTAACCCTTACCCTAACCCTACGATAACCCTAACCCTAACCCTTAACCCTACCCTGCTAACCTTACAATAACCCTAACCCTACGTTAACCCTAACCCTAACCTACATATCATGTTTTATTAATTTTTATTGGTTATATACAGAATATGTATAAACTTTTTTGTGGAAACTTAATACCTGTCTACTTCCAACAACCACAAATTAATGATAAATCAAAACCAGATTTTACCGCAAATATTTTTCTTGCAATAACCTTAACCCTACAATCCCTAACCAAACCCCTGACCCCCACTAACCCTAATCCTTCCCATAACCCCCTTTAACACTAATTACCAAACTTGTTACCCTAACCCTAACCCTAGCCAAGTCGAGAACACCCCAATTTATCTCTTTTTGGCCTAGGGTCCAAGGCCGTTGTTGCAGACAACGGCCAAGGTTAAATACCTTGGGCCGTTGTCTTCAACAACGGCCTAGGTTTTAGGTTAATACTTTTAAAAAGCAAAAGGTCATAAAGGACCCCTTCATCTGAATGCCTTAAGCCGTTGTCTCCAATAACGGCCTAGTATGAAATTTTTGGGATTTATACAATATTCTATTTACTCTTTACGCACAATTTCTGTGAAAATTTATACAAAAGATAGATAATCTACACTTGTATGTCATATAGGTATATTTGTTTATTTGCCCATTACTTCCACCATTCAAAGTGTCTCGAAGAACTGCACACAATTACTTCACGACGAGATTCCACATCCCAAATTTCCACAGAAGCAACAGTTGGCGGTAGTGTTTTAGAGTAATCTTTGAACTTTTCCGGAATACTCTTCACATTGGTTTATACATGTGGTCAAATATACATGTGGTTTTCTGTTACGGTTTCCTAATACATGATGGTCTCGATTTAGACCATTTTTCCCGAAAATAATCAGATCCAGTTCTTGATGGCCAAGTAGTTTGATCTGATTACTCTCCACTCAAAAGCGAACCGAATCTTTTTTATTTTTGATTTCTTCTTGTCCATCATAATTATTGGATATTTTTTATATCCACATGTGAATTTTTCGATGTTGGCCTTAAACTACATGTGGGGATGTACATATGGTTTTTTTCCATATTTAGGGTACATGTGGGGAGGTACATGTGGTGATGTAGTTTAGGTTTTTTCCATATTAAAGTATCTGCAATAATTATCCTTCTTGGTCTCTAACTGCATCTTCTTCCCTTCTGTCACTATTAACAGAGGATCTGCACCACTCTGTTCATAATATCTCTAATGTACATGTGAGAATCTCAAAAAAATTGTCTGCTCTTTCATTGTACATGTGGTTTTTTCCAAGTATGGTCCACATGTGGGGAGCTACATGTGGTTTTTCCTTTACAAGTAGGGTTTTACCTTATTGGTTTTTTCCATGATGCACTTGTGGAAATTTATACAAAAGATAGATAATCTACACTTGTATATCGTATAGGTATAATTGTTTATTTGCCCATTACTTCCACCATTCAAAGTGACTCGAAGAACTGCACACAATTACTTCACGACGAGATTCCACATCCCAAATTTCCACAGAAGCAACAGTTGGCGGTAGTGTTTGAGAGTAATCTATGAACTTTTTTGGGATACTCGTCACATTGGATATTTTCATGTGGTCAAATATACTTGTGGCATATTCTGTTACGGTTTCCCAAAAAAAAGTCAGATCCAGTTCTTGTTGGCCAAGTAGTTTGATCTGATTACTCTCTGCTCAAACAACGACCCGACACTTTTTAATTTTTGATTTCTTCTTGTCCATCATAATTACCGAATATTTTTGATATTCGGAGATGAGTTTTTGAATTTTAGGAGAGTGTTTTCGGAAGAGTGCAAAAAAATGGGAAAACTACATGGGGTGATGTACCTGTGAATTTTTCAATTTTTGTCTTACACTACATGTGGGAATATACATATGGTTTTTCCCCATATATTGTGATGAGATTTAGGTTTTTCCCATATTGAACATGTGGTTTTTTCCAAGTATGGTCCACATGTGGGGAGCTACATGTAGTTTTTCCTTTACATGCGGGGTTTTACCTTATTGGTTTTTTCCATAATGAACTTGTTCTACTACATGTGATCACACCTCTTCTTCCAATCTCGTGAAATTCTTCCCAGTTGCATGTATGGTGAATGTCTTCAGGAACATCTTCATTGGAAACAACGTAAAGGGATTTTGTACATTATAT
This sequence comes from Hemerocallis citrina, assembly GCA_017893485.1. NCBI lineage: Eukaryota > Viridiplantae > Streptophyta > Magnoliopsida > Asparagales > Asphodelaceae > Hemerocallis > Hemerocallis citrina. The sequence goes on along the minus strand of CM030363.1, from coordinate 221,133,873 downwards.
ATTATTATTCAAAAAATTAATAATATATAACCAAAAAAAACCAAAAAATATAATATATTCGTTAGTTACGTGCCTAAAAATGTAATTGAATAAAAAATATAAACAAAAAAACATACATATGAACGTCTATTTTGTAGAGTTCAGAAGGCAATGCACGTAAAAAGTGGAGAGACACAAGTCATTAATGATAGAACTAAAATCTCCATAAACTCTCTACTGGAAACTTATTACCTATCTACTCCCAACTATAAATAATCCTACCCTAACCCCTACAATGAAGCCAAACCAAACTATTAACCCCCGCTAACCCTAACCCTACCCTTAACCCCCTTTAGCACTAACTCTAACCCTAACCCTAACCCTAACGAATCAAATAGAACTTTTTAAAAATATTTTCTGAGTTGTTATGTACATATTAAAACAATCTGATTATGTAGTGGTTAGTTAGGTGGAGTCAAACTAAAAAAAAATAAAAATAAAATTATTATACAAGCCAAGTTCTCATCTATCTTTTGTATAAAGTTCCACAGAGATTGTTCGTAAAGAGTGAAAAGAAAATTGGAAAAAGCAAACAACCAATTAATTTTTGGCCTACAAACTAAGGCCGTTGTTGGAGACAACGGCATAGGGTATAAACATTATATTGAGGGGTTCTTTGACCAGTTGCTATTTTTAAATACCAACAAGTCGAGAGCATTCCAAATTATTTATCTTTTTGGCGTATAACCTAAGCCGTTATCTCCAACAACGGCCTTGGGTATATCTAATAAAGTGGAGCTGCTCTCTGACTTGTTGCTATTTTTAAAGCCAACAAGTCAGAGAGCAAGACAAATTTTCTATATTTTCCACCTACAACTTAGGCCGTTGTCTCCAACAACGGCCTTGGGTATATCTATAAACTGGAGCAGCTCTCTGACTTGTTGGCTATTTTTAAAACCAACAAGTCAGAGAGCAAGACAAATTTTGTATATTTTTCACCTACAACTTAGGCCGTTGTCTCCAACAACGACCTTAGGTATATCTATAAACTGGAGCTGCTCTCTGACTTGTTGGCTATTTTTAAAGCCAACAAGTCAGAGAGCAAGACAAATTTTCTATATTTTCCACCTACATCTTAGGCCGTTGTCTCGAACAACAGCCTTGGGTATATCTATAAACTGGAGCTGCTCTCTGACTTGTTGGCAATTTTTAAAGCCAACAAGTCAGAGAGCAAGACAAGTTTTGTATATTTTTCACCTACAACTTAGGTCATTGTCTCCAATAACGGCCTTAGGTATATCTATAAACTGGAGCTGCTCTCTGACTTGTTGGCTATTTTTAAAGCCAACAAGTCAGTGAGCAAGACAAATTTTCTATTTTTTTCACCTACAACTTAGGCTGTTGTCTCCAACAACGACCTTGGGTATATCTATAAACTGGAGCTGCTCTCTGACTTGTTGGCTATTTTTAAAGCAACAAGTCAGAGAGCAAGACAAATTTTGTATATTTTCCTACTACAACTTAGGCCGTTGTCTCCAACAACGGCCTTGGGTATAAACAATAAACTGGAGCTGCTCTCTGACTTGTTGCTTTTTTTAAAGCCATCAAGTCAGAGAGCAAGACAAATTTTCTATTACCTAGGCCGTTGTTTGGGGCCACGGCTTAGGTTTAAAAAAAAAATCTACATTTATACAGAGTAGCTGAAGCTGCTACACTTGAAAATATCACCAAATTCCAAACACTTTGCCATCACCTACATTCTCCGACTAAATTCATATCTACAACTGCCAAAATTACCCACCATAATTGACTATCAGAAATTAATAACAACAACATCAACTACACTTACACTTAAGAACCACATTTTCCAATAATTAGTTACAACAGGTGAAAACCCACAAAATCAATATACAAAAATTACAACCTCCAAAATGCATTGGCTAAGGACCGGGCGTGTAATGCTGTGGTGCTCGCCTCTTCCGAGCAGGGTTTCGGTGCCATAACGTGGTTGGCGAGTCGGGGATTTGTTCAGATCCTCCCTCCTCTTGTTGTACATCTCCGACAACCCTCTCCCCACTCTCTTCATCCTGTACTTGTTCGTAAGATGGATGTGAAGTTGAAGCTTATCGTTCTCTGATCTCACGGTCTCGTTTCTCCATTAATGCAGCTGGCCTACCCCTCACACTTTTACGTCGGCCCCCCCTCGGTCCATGTAATGCTCGATCCAAACGTTCAGCCACTCCCAAAGCATCCATATTGCTACGGCATGAAGAGAGCATCCTCTGAGCAAAACTCTTCATAGCCGTGCCCACATTACTTTTTAGTACCTTCGCGCATTCTTTTGCCATGTCCATCGTGTTATCAATCTAAATCAGAAAAAACCAACAAAAATAATTACACAAATTCAATAATTTAAAGAATTCATGAACTTCACGTATAACGAACATTAAAATAAATATGAAGATTAAAGTTACCACTGTACGTATAGCTGTGGCCTTCAGTTGGAACATGGGTTGTGAACTGGAATATGCAGGTAATGGTTCAATCTTCTCTCCTCAATTTCTCGTTGAATACCAGCAGGTAGTACTGTATCGGGAGAGATGTACAAACGTATATATTATCGGAACCAAGTCATGTACTTTCCTTGCACTCTTCCATCGTACTCTGGAACATTGACGAGGACAAGTTAAAACCGTCGCTCGTTCCATTCTGCAATGTGAACACTATGGTAATCTGCCCAATCATGAGTAGGCATGCGGCCGGTATCCCTAACGGCATGTAACTCATGATCGTATAGGTTTGCGCAGCTTGGCGGACTATCTTGTTGAAGATTAAACTGACGAAGGACTCTCTCCAGTCGCGGATGCTCCACTATACTGAAGTTGATGAGGGGAGCCGTCGTCAGCTACAACTGCGAACCGGTGGTGCACATTGGCGGTAGTCTTCCCACCCGCTCGGGTGTATACGGTGCCCAAATCACGAACTCTTCACGTAGTTGGTCGAGCTCGTCTCTGTAGTACGTTATTACACCCTTGGGGTTGTCTTTGTAACTCCTTTACCAGCCCAATATACCCCTAATGGTGCTAACATAGCAAGATCTTCAGGTTGGGCCATCCAACCATCCTTGGGTCTCCTAATGCGGGGATGACCCAAGTGCAGTCGCTCCCAGGACCAAATATGTAACAAAACCATCGGTCCGGTCATTTCTGATGATTCTAGCGCTACATGACACAACGCCCTGTATAGCGTTGCCAACGCGCAGCTTCCCCAGTTGTACCGGCTAGCTAAGCCTAGGTCGGCAAGCAATCGTAGGTACATGAGGTGCACCGTATCGCCCGATGAGTTAGGTAATAGAACCCCTCTGATCACCGTTAGAATGTAGGCTCTGGTGTAGGACTGTACATAGTCATCGGGCGATTCGTTGGTCAGCGTCCCATCAAAACGTCCCTTCAACCAAGATAGTCAGATTGATTGTCCTTGGAAAATGGTATCATCTTCCGCCGCCGACTCATCAAACTCTGTACCGTGCAGTTCGTTGCACGTCTCTATTTTATCAAAGTTAATATTATCCGTCACGGCCAACCCATCTATTGGAAGACCAGATATCATCGCTATATCCTGTAGCGACACTGTCATCTCTCCGACCGGTAGATGGAACATGTGCGACTCTGGCCTCCAGCGCTCCACGAGTGCCGAGAGAAGTGCTCGGTCGAGTTTAACATTCCCCATCATGCTGATTCCATAGAAACCAGCCGCTACAAGGTGCTCGACAATACGTGGATGCACCTTCATGGTCTCGTGGGTGCGGAAATTATACCTACGCGTCGTCCCACCCCACACTTCCGTGGATCTGTGGCGATCTTGCAAGGTCAATTCGCCTGGATTTATTGGTTCTGGACCACGACATCCTGTCATCGAAGAGGATGCACCAACCTACATGAACCAAAAAACATAATTATTATTAGTCTAAAATAAATATCACTAAATACAAAATTAGGAACAATACAAGTTATTAGTTCTCACATTCTCTGTAGAATGTTCCCCCCGTGCTTCCTGGGATATCCTTCTCCTTCCGGTTCCCCTCGTTCTGGCCATTTCTTTGTAACAAAGTTTGCATATATGAAACTAATTACTCGCCGAAAATTACCAAACATAAACGAACGAGATGAAAAAATTTCAAGAGTTCGTTTATACGCGTCAAAACAACACAAACGAGATGCAAAAATTCCTAAATTTCGCCGACAACTAGGGAACACCAAACACAAGCCAACGTAACTTGTAGAAGTAAGTTCCGACCCACGGTTTGAAATATACGCCCGTGTATCACTTTCACTCTTTAAAATAGAGCGGGAAGCGATACATTGACGTATCTCGCAAACCGTAGGTCGGAACTCGCAAATACAAGTTCTGTTGCGTTGTGAATGGTTAGACGAACCTACTTGCACCGTTTCGAATTTTTTCGACTTCATTTAAGCATTTTTGTATTGCGACCGTACTAAAAAAAATTCGAGGTATATTGAAGTATTTTTATATACGCATAAAAACAATATAAACGAGATGCAAAAAATCTAAAAAATCCGACTTTGGGTCGGGATCCCCGCACACAGGCCAACGCAACTAGTACATGGGAGTTCCGAACCACGGTTTGAAAGATACAGCCGTGTATCATTTTCACTATTGAAAACTGAGCAGAAAGCGATACATAGACGTATCTCGCAAACCGCGGGTCGGAACTCACATGTACAGGTTGGTTGACTTGTGAGTGGTGAGACCAACCTACTCGCACAGTTTCGTTTTATTTGGACTTCGTTTAAGCTATTTTCACCTCATAACGTATTCCACAAGTTTCGAGGTGGATTAAAGGTTTTTTTATATAGGCGTCAAAACAACAAAAATGATAAAATTATTTCCTAAATTTGGGCGTCACCTCTGGCACACCAAACACGAGCCGCTGGAACTTGCAGAGGTGAGTTTTGACTCTCGGTTTGAAAGATACGGCCGTGTATCACTTTATATCCGTTGTATTGAATTGAAATGATAAACGGACGTATCTCACAAATCGTGAGACGGAAATCGCCTCTACAAGTTCCGTTACCTTCTACGCGGCGAGTCCGACCTACTCGTACAAATTGAATTTTTTCATCTCGTTTTTTTTTCATCTCCTATATTCCACCACTACAACTACCACTGCATCTACGAAAATGTGAACAAAATATATACAACATACAAGATGAGAGCTAATTATATACTCTCTAAATTATAGACTACACTACAATGCATAATACCAAAAAAACCAACTCCAAAATTGAAAAAAAAAATATCAATAAATTCAAAGAGTTCATTATAGTAAATTGGGATTAAGAAAATACCTAGTCCAAAGAGAGAGTGATAGAGAGTTAGCGAAGATGTGAGAAGCCGCTGCACGCGGTTGTAGACAAAGAAAGACAATTTGTACTAGGGTTTAGATGATTTGGGAATTTGGATGTGAAGTTAGGGTTTGCTGTATTGGGGAGAGGAAGAGAGAGATAGGGAGCTTTCCACAAGGGGCGGAGATCGAGAAGGCAAAGAAATCGATGCCAAAGGGGTTGGGAGAGTGAACTAGGGTTTGGGGATGGGTTTTGGGAGCTCGAGAGAAAGAGAGATAGTGTTTGTGACGAAGTGAGGGAGATGAAGATCTGAGTATGTACAAGTGTTTGGAAAAACACTTGTACATACTTAGGTCGTTGTTCCCAACAACGGCCTAAGTTGAAATTTTTTATAAAAAAAACAACCTAGGTCGTTGTCTCAAATAACGGCCTAAGTGATTTTTTGGACAAAAAAAAACTCCACGCCAAAAAATCGCTAAGTCCCAAACGTTTTTTGGTGTGAATTGACGAAGTTACCCCTCCGCTTTTCACTTCGTTAGTGGGATGTTTAACGGGTCCAGATCTGATCCGCTCATAATGATCAAGGCTGATCGGATGGCTGAGATGGCTGTTTTCCAACCCGTTGAAAACGAATCCGTTTTCAACTGAGCAAATCCCATATATATATATATATATATATATATAGTCTTGATAGAGACTCTGTTTTAGTGAATTTAATTTTAAATCAATTCACAGACAATATATATATATATATATATATATATATATATATTGTCTGTGATTTGATTTAAAATTAAATTCACTAAAACAGAGTCTCTATCAAGACTCGAACCCGGGACCCATAGCTTCACCTAGCTACAGTAACGTCTTTAACGCGCACCCATTGACCAATATGGCCAAGGTGACTAACCCGATACAAGGCTCGGTAAAAATACTTTTATATGTACTGCACTGTAATTAATTTTTTTTTAAGAAACTCGATTCTTCAATTGATTTGTACTCCTACAAAAATATATTTCTTTTGCAGAACACTTTCTTTCAAATTTTCAGTATCTTCCATGTTTTTAAATTCATAATTTCTCATTTTTTGCAATCTAATAAGATCTTTTTTCAAAATGCATAAAAACACATACAATAAATTTTTCCAAAACAAAAATGTTGTTTTTCATAAAAATTCCTTTATAAAATTCCTATACTCATAAATAAATATTTTTGAGGTTAGAACCGCACTTCTTTGCCACATTAGCATCAAACAATTCTTTTCTACACATTTGCATTATTTTAACCAATGTCTTAACATGCATCAATTTCCATACAAATCACGTTTTTTCGATTCTAGCATTTCAAACTAACAATCATAACAATTTTAGAGAATAGATTAAGCAATTCATATCTACTACATCAATTAAAATTTAGCAATTTAAACTCTACTTTAACTAACATGCAATTTCATCATACCAATTAACAAATAAATTGTATATTATCTAGCATGCAAATCTACTCTTAAATTAGAAAGGATTTTAGAATCACCCACCCAAATTGTGATTGTGATGCACTCAAATAAAACTCCTAGAATTAGGAGCTCCTAAGGAAAACTCCAATTTGCAAACTCCTCAAAATTCGTACACAAGAAGAACACCCCAAGCTTCACTTCGGCCAAGCACCAGAGGAGGCATCATCTTTTTGGCAAGTACAGATAAGGCACTTTCCCCTCATTGTTCATATACATAATGTATACCTCTACCTATTTATATGTGCAACTATATATATATGTATATATATATAGTAGGCTATATATAAGGTGTGTATATATATGCATAGGATAAGTGGAGGAGTGGACAGTGGGCTAGGTCTGGGGGCTTTCAGAAAGTGACAGGAGAGAGAGAGGAGAAGTAATGTGAAGGAGTTGGATCAATATATATATATATATATATATATATATATATATATATATATATATATATATATATATATATATATATATATATATATATATAGGGAGATACATCCAATTGTATAGTGGATTTAAACAAAGGCGAAAGAATTTGGCTGGATGGGATTGGTTGCTTTCGGAAATGAAAAGCAGAGAAGGAGAGATGGAGAGATGAAGAGAAGGGTAGGGAATTAGGGGTGTTTTATACAAAGAGTAAAAGGGTAGTGATTAAAACCACCACACATGAACACCACCCACTCCACTCTCTAATCCACTCACTCAAATTAAAAATTTCTGTTTTCCCTTCACCCAAGAACAGTCCGGTTTCCCCCTTCATTTCAAGTCCAAAACACGTGCACGTGCGTGCACTAGTACACACTTCACAATTTAATTATTTTAAAAACATAAATTATATATATACATAATATATAAGTAAAAATTAGTTTAATTAAAATTTATAATATTTCATGCAGAAATAAAATATATACACACTTCAAAATTTATTTTGAACAAAAATACGCTTAAACACGCACACCGAAAGAAACACGTGCGTCGCACGTAAAATATCAAAAATACGAAATTCGACGTTATCAATGAAAAATATTAAAGATGATCAAAAATAAAATATAAGAAAATTTTATTTACTAATTTATACATATTCCACATGTAATTGCTACGTACGTAGAAAACACGTGCATTACACGTAAATAGGTATTTAGATCAAATTGTGAGAAAATAAATTTCCGTTTTATAAAATGAATTTGAATACATAAAACGACTGATTGAAATATAGAAAATATCACCCGTAGCAGTGGAAAATAAGTAATCGGTACGTGTATCAAAAACACGTAAAAAGCACGTAAAACACAAAAATTGAAATATTGCATTTGAGTTGAATCGATAAGATTTTAAAAATACGGAAAATGCACAAATGGTCGGAATCCAAAATACGTAGTGAAATACGTTACAAATGTTACCAGTAACGGTACAAAATACACATGTGTAACACGCGAAGGGCAAAATTATCATTTCAATTTTGCGGGGTGTTACAGCAGAAGTGTAACGCCCAGAATCCCAAATACATTGAATTCGAGATGTTCTACAGGATCTTTTCACTTCTCTTAGTACAATTTTACAAGGAAATTTAAAACTTTCACTTTACATCAGAGTTTACATCAATATTACATTTACATTGCACAGTGGAAGTAAAGAATTTACAATAATGAACAAATGTACAACAACATTGAATGAATCTTTAAGCATTTGTTCCTCTTTAATCTTTTTCATGCCATTGGTCCTGCATACAACACTGTGGGCACGTCAGTTTATTCAACCGACGATAATTATACATGGCCATCCTCTCTATGCCAGAAACAGTATAACGATTCTCATTTCTTAACAGATCAAAAACTTGTTCACATATCAAAAATAAAGAAAAAGGAAAATCTTAATGATGTCGTGTCATGATTGTGCACTTAATCCTTAATGCAATTGTTTATATTAGATGACACTAATGCACACTTGTTCGGATTCTATGCATCCCATACTACATAGGTCCGAGGGCAAGACTCTTAATTGTTCTTCATCTTTGTAGGGTTCAATCCCTCGCCATGACTTAATCTACTACTGTAACTATGGTGAGTATCCTAGATGATCTATGAGTACAAGCTCGTGTACAGAAAACCTGGAGGGGAACCCCACGCCATGTCTTGACTCATCAAGCATGCATTCTGTGGCAATTCAGCCTCCTTCATGGCACACGATCCTCTTGCAGTCACCAGACATCCCACAAGTGTGACTAGAGTCCGATCATTCTGAGTTGTGCCCATGCCATGTCTTGACTCATCAAGCATGCATTCTGTGGCTCACACACCCGCACCGTAAACTCTAGTTCTCATACTCGTGTTTTTCTCTCACTTTCATCACATCTTCACTATGCACTAATCCTTAGTTTTTATTAGAATCATGAACAAAAATCAAAGCTCTAGAGTTAGCCTCTCCACTAAACCGGAGTTATTCATTCATTTCAACACGACCAACCTTGGTCTTTCTTTTCAATTTTCATTTCATTTCATTTCCAATGCTGGGGGAGACTTAGCTACTCTTGGTTTCAATTTCCAATTCACAATTTCCAATTTGAGCATTTTCAACTCATAATTCATTTAATAGTCTCACAGACTTTCTTTATCATGATCTTAGATTTCATATTCATTTAATTCTCAATTCAAGTCTATGATTCATTTCATGTAAATTCATGCAGCAACAAATAGAGTTTACCAACATCAACCATAAGATTCACAACTTTAACATAAACCAAATAAGATTTCTGACATATCAAGATATTCTGGACAGTCGACTTGGAGAAAGCCCAGTCGACTTCTTCAGTCGAATCAAGTTCATCATAACTGCTCAGGAGAGTCGACTGCTGCACATGGCCAGTCGGCTGCTCCGCAATTTTCCATGTTCAAAATATCATTCACATGACAGTCGACTGTCATTCCATCAGTCGTCTGTCCTGGGGTTTCAACAGTACATTTTAATACTCAGCCCAGTCGACTTGCCACTTGCATTAAGTCGACTGAACAGGTTAAATTTCAAATTTAGGAATTATTTTCCCTCTGTTCTTCCATTAACATGCATCATTGTGTCACATTACCATATATATTCATGCTGCATAAACACGTAATGTCTTAGCTCTTCACTAACATCATCACATAGAATGTCACATAACTAATATTTTCCTTTCCTCACGGAAATGTTAAGCATGCATTTACATTTACTCACCATTTACTTGCAGAAATGAATATTAAATCTCAATTTAGCATACTAGAACATCACAAAGAAAATACTTCGTTTCATGAAATTTCTGGACTATTCGTAATTTAATTCAATACCGGTCGACTGTTTACATCAACAGTCGACTGTACAGGTTATTCCCAATTTTACTAATTATCGCTAGTTCATTTTCATCCGTTCACATCTCCTCCATCATATATAACGTGGGGAATATGAATTTAGCAATCATTCTATCACTTCAGTTTGTACACATGTACGCCATTAAATTAATAAATCATGAGAGAACATTCGCCTCGTACCTGTCGACTTGTCCACGTGACAGTCGGCTGTACTGACTTATTTCAGTTTTATTTACTGTGTCGCTACTTCATTATTAGTCCTTCACAACTTTCATCATGAACATACACAGGGCAATCTAATATGTTTAAACTTACTTTTCACAAGCATAGTAGCAATCATTACTGCCATAACATAATTACTACATTAGAAGTCCTGAGAAACACCCACCTTATTGACGAAAATAAACGAATCCAGAAAAGTCTCTTAATGCACTGCACGACTTCTTGCTCCTTGCTCCTTGCTCTTCACCGAAGCTCCTCTGCAGAGATGATCGGCCTCCAAAGGTACAGTCACACACAACTCTCTCACAATATATCTCTCTTACAATATAATCTTAGTGTAAAAGAAATAGATGAATGAGAGGGTTATTTATACACCAATTTGGGTGAGATGGAGGGCTAGAATTTAGTAGATAGTTATAGGATCAAGGGCTAGGATGAACTAGGGAGTTGAAATAACTACCCACATCCCAAATAACCACCCATGACTAGACCCACTCTCTCTCAATCCGGCCAAGAAAGAGTGCTCATGCACGTGTACGTGAATTGCACGTGCATGCACTAGTCACCCCAACTTGTACAAAAAGCCTTTAAAAGTGTTACACATTACAAGTTGTAAAAAAAAATAGAATTAAACCATGGGCTTTAATAAATGGCCCAAAACAATAGTTATTTGAAAATAAAAGAAGTACATTTTGGGCTTTAAGAAAAGAGGCTTTTATCTAATAAGGATTTGATACAAAACAATTAAAAAGCACAATTTGAAATATCTTTACTCTTCTTGATGAAAATATTAACCAAAATATTACACGTGCACACTACGTGCTAAAAAATATAATTTTTTTTATTAATTGAAAAATCAGGGTATTACAAGAAGATTCGGAGCTCGGATTGCCGAGCATCGAAGGGTCGGTGGACGAGTCCACTCACTTGTTGAAAAAGCAAGGGGACGTCGAGATCTGAGAAGTAGGGGATCTTCTTGCCGAGCATCGAGGGTCGGGAGGGGAGTCCCTCACTAGTTGGGAGATAATTTGGGGCTTGCGGTGACATCCGAGTGTCGACCCCTAGGTGGCTTGGTCGTGTGTCGAGGGTCGGGAGGCAAGCCCCTCACTTGTTGGAAAAGCAAGGGACGTAGAGGTCTGTGGAGTAGGGGGTCTTCTTGCCGAGAACCGAGGGTCGGGAGACGAGCCCCTCACTTGTTGGAAAAGTAAGGGACGTAGAGGTCTGTGGAGTAGGGGGTCTTCTTGCCTAGCATCGAGGGTCGGGAGACGAGCTCCTCACTTGTTGGAAAAGCAAGGGACGTAGAGGTCTTGGAATAGGGTTCTTCTTGCTAAGCATCGAGGCTCGGGAGACGAGCCCCTCACTTGTTGGAAAAGCAAGGGACGTAGGGCTCTTTGGAGTAGGAGTTCTGTTGGCCGAGCGTCGAGGGTCAGGAGACGAACCCCTCACTTGTTTGGGGGATAATTCGGGGCTCACGGTGACATCCGAGCGTCGAGCCCCAATCCGTTTAGGAGAAATTTTTTGGGGCTCGCGGTGACATCCGAGCGTCGAGGTCCAAGCCATTGAGAGAAACTTTTTACGGCTCGCGATGACATTCGAGCTTCGAGGCCCAAGCTATTTAAGAGAAACTTTTTGGGGCTCACGGTGTCATTCGAGCATCGAGCCCCAAGCCATTTAGGCAAAACTTTTTGGGGCTTGCGGTGACATCCGTGCGTTGAGGTCCAAGCCGTTGAGAGAAACTTTTTGGGGTTCACGGTGACATCTGAGCGTCGAGGCTCAAGCTGTTGAGAGAAACTTTTTGGGGCTCATGGTGACATCCGAGCATCGACCCTGAAGCCGTTGAAAGAAACTTTTTGGGTCTCGTGGTGACATCCAAGCGTCGAGGCCCAAGTTGTTTAGGAGAAACTTTTTGGGGCTCGCGGTGACATCTGAGTGTCAAGGTCCAAGCAGTTTAGGAGAAACTTTTTGGGGCTCGCGGTGACATCCGAGCATCGACTCTAAAGCCGTTGAGAGGAAATTTTTGGGTCTCGCGGTGACATCTGAGCATCTAGGTCCAAGCAGTTTAGGAGAAACTTTTTGGGGCTCACGGTGACATCTGAGCGTCGACCTTGAAGCCATTGAGAGGAACTTTTTGGTCTCGCTGTGACATCCGAGCATTGACTCCCAAGCAGTTTAGGAGAAACTTTTTAGGGCTCGCGGTGACATCCGAGCGTCGACCTTGAAGCAGTTGAGAGAAACATTTTGGGGCTCGCAGTGACATCCGAGCGTCGAGGTCCAAGCAGTTTAGGAGGAAGTTTTTGCGGCTCGCGGTGACATCCGAGCGTCGACCCTGAAGCCGTTGAGAGTAACTTTTTGGGTCTCGCGGTGACATTCGGGCATCGAGGCATAAGCTATTTAGGGAAAACTTTTTGGGGGCTCGCGGTGACATCCGAGCATCGAGGCGCAAGTAGTTTAGGAGAAACTTTTTTGGGAAGGAGGAATTTGGGTGAATAACGGTGAAGTACCCGAGAAGTTAACCCTGTGCACTGAGCCGCCACATTGGTCGATAGAGCCGAGGGTAAGAAGGTATTTTTGCGCTCTAGGCTGGCGTCATCAAGATCTTAATGGCCGTTAGTTCTTGACGATGAAGATCAGACGGTCAGATCTTTTTGCAGAATTTGAGGAGTTTCGTCTGCACTTATAAATCCTCCTTCCCCCACCCCACTTCTTCACCTTACTTTAATTCTCTTCACAATAGAAATTTTCTTGCACACCACTGGCGACCTGTTTTCGTTGACCTTTGCGCTCTCCGGTGAAATAGGTTAGTATTTTTGCATAAAAATGTCACGGTCTTAGTCCGGCTCCGAGGTAGGCACTTCAGGTCGCACTGAGGAGGAGGTTCATTCGTCTTCAATATCTTTTTCGTCTGGTGACTTGCACCCGGTAAAGGAGGAGGTTCTATCAGTTGGAGAGTCGGATAGTAGGGGCGAAGTAGCTTTCATCGTAGAGCCCTTGCAATCCCGTAGGTCGGAAAGGAGCCTGTAGAGGAGGAGCACGAAGAGAGAGACCCCGAGGGAGAGGGTTTTATGGAGGAGGAGAATGAGTTCGGGGAAGGAGGCCCGGAAGAAGAGGAGCAGGTTGAGGAGGGCGATGGTCAGGAGGGGTCCGAGCGAGGGACTGAAGGCGGTAGTGATCAGGACGAGGTCGGAGGGACCACGGAAGAGGTAGAGGAAGAGGAGACAGACCTCCCACCGCTGCCTCCCCTAGCGATCCCTTCCCCCGATAGAAAGGATCGCCCCCGAAGGAGGAAGAGGAAGTGGATACGGCTCGACAGTTCGGCCGAGAAGGACAATTATGAGTATGGGCTCCCGATTTAAGTACCCTCATCTCTCCAGAAAAAATCTAGGGTTGATCAGGATGTACCCTGACGACATGGAGGATCTTCTGGCGTACACCTCGCTGTTGAGGAACGAGGGCCGGTCCATGATCAAGATGGACAGTGCGAAGTGCGCCCTGTATAGGGACTACTTGCCAATCTTGAGGGCGGCTTACTTCATTCTGCGGGAGTTCGAGCTTCTTGTGCCGAACCCAGGGATCCGTCCGACCACCTCGCTTGAGTCGAGCTTCTGCATGTTCTCGAGGATGCTTTCGTGTCGGGGTTAAGACTTCCGCTGCATCCGTTCATCAAGAGGGTGCTAAACTGGGGGGAGCTGAGCCCCATGTAGTACGGTCCCAATTCTTGGAAACACTTGGTGTGTTTCATTTTGAAGTGTCAGGAGTAGGGGATTAAGCTGAGGTTGACTTACTTTCGAGCCATCCTGGGAATGAGCTCGCTCGGGGACCAGGAGGGGATTTTCTATCTTTCGCCCCGTCCTCACAAGAAGGTGATGCACTGACATCCGGACTCCATTAAGGGGTGGAAAGAGATGTACTTCATAGTTCGGAGTGAGAAGCCTTGGGACATCCCCACAGTTTGGAATTTTGGAAAGCCGAACCACAAGCCGCCGAAGCAAAGAGATTTGACCGAGAAGGAGTAGGCGAAGGTCGATAAGATCGTGGAGGGGAACAGCATCGGGTGGCCTCGCATCACGGAGCTACACCTCGCCCGAGCTGGACTCAGCCCAGCCAACCCTAGTATGTTTTTGTTTCCATTCTGTCTTTTTTTCTGCCTTCGCGTTAACATGTTTACTTTTCTTTTTGTAGAAATGTCTGCCAAAGAGCTTGACAACCGAAATGCCATAGTAGAACTGGCAGCCAAGAGAAGGGCCAAATTGGCGAAGAAGGCCGCAGGAGAAGAGTGGAGCACCGGCCGCGGAGTCCAGCAAGGTACTGATGTCGGTTCCCGAGCATCCGCCCTCGAAGAGGGTGAAGAGGCCTCACCACTCGTCGAGGTCGGAGAAGGGATCGGGAGCGAGCTTCGGAAGTAAGAAGTTGGCTGAACTTCGAGAGCTGAGGCCCCTGCCCCTCGCCTCGATGCTGCAGAGATGGTGGGCAGGCAGGGTTTGCAGCTGCACGTCTCGGGCTGGGGGGTCAAGGTAGGGGAAACCCTGCTCGAGGGCTCGGTGGCTGTGGAGGTAGCGGAGCACATTGCCACGGAGCGGGATCGGATGAATCTGGAGACGTAGACGTCCGGGGTCGCCTACACGAGGTGGGCTTAGGTGCAATTCTCGGTAAGTGTTTGGTGTTGGCCGAGGTCTCCTGGATCCGAGCTGGGCTGGGGGCCATGGAGAGTGTTATGGCTCGCCAAGGTAAGCAGGGCTCGAGATCGAGTGGCCGCAGTGAATTACTTTATGAACAAGTATAGAGAGCTCAGCTTGGAGGTCGCTCATCTGAAGAAGGTCATAGCCGACCGGGACTGGTGGGCAGTTGAGACGTACTGGTCGATCTCGAATGCCTCGAGTGGGTGGTTAGCTTCAGAGTCTTTTCTTCGTGAGGCTGTTGTAAAGAAAGAGTTGGAGATCCGTAGGTTGAAGCTAATGATAGGCGGCGGTCTGGTTGAGGAGGCGAGCAATTCCGTATTGGGACCTTCTCCGACCTTTTTCTTAGAGGCGGCCCAGCCTGCTGATGCGGAAAGCTGTGTTGCCGAGGTACCCTCACTGGTCGGACCGGTCAAGCACGCGAAGGATCCTGTGGGAAGCGCTGAGTTTGAGTTTTAAACCGAGCGATGAGTGATTTGTAAACTTTTCATTGTATTGTGTGGCCGTTTCTGGTGCTCTACGAGTAATAAAAACTTCGACTTATATAACCTTGATGATTTATTGAGTGAGGGGGGCAGGAGTGTAGCTCGAGATTGTTGCCGAGCCCGGCCTTGCAGGAGGTCGCCGCCGAGGCAAAAGGAGGGAGCCGAACTGTAGTTTCTTGCAGGCAATGCCCAATGAGTGATGTTTTGCCTTCCGATAAATATTAATGGCGATGTTTTCCCTTTCGCCGTTCGGACTTCCCGATTTAATAAATGCACTGCTTATGGGGCTATATAACCCCCATTTCCCCATTATTTTTTCATCAGCAACTGGCGGTGACTCATCTGCCACCCTCTGATAATTTGGGGTTTCGGCTCCGAGGGTCGTTAACCCCGATCTGTCAGTGGGTGAGAGGTGGGTCGACCCCGGAGATGAGATTCGGGTGCCTGCCGAAGGCGGGCACCCATAAGTGGAATTTTTGGCCGAGGGTTCCGAGTCGGTGGCTCCCCTGCCACCCTGGAACAATTTGGGGTTTTGGCTCGGTCCGTAAACCCCGAGTTGTTCGTGGGTGAGAGGTTGGTCAACCAAGTGGTCTGGAGGCTCGACGAGAGTCCTGGGTTGGTGGCTCCCCTGCCGTCTTCGAACAATTCGGGGTTTTGGCTCTGAAAGCCGTAAACCCTGAGTTGTTTACGGGTGAGAGGTGGGTCAACCAATGGTTTGGGGCTCGAGCGCATAGGCTGCAGGGCTTGAAAAAGCCCAGGCTATGCTCGAGGTTGATGCTGAGCCTTCATACCTTAGAGAAGCCAGTGATGAGTGTAGCTGCAGGTTGTCGCCGAGATAAAGGTCGCATGGATTGAAAAAGTCAAGGCCTTGCTCGAGGTCGACGCCGAACCCCCATACCTGTTCTCTGGTAGATGGTACTGGTGTAGCTGGCAGTCATCGCTGAGCGCATAGGCTGCAGGGCTTGAACAAGCCCAAGCCATGCTCAAGGTCGATGCCGAGCCCCCATTCCTTAGAGAAGCCGGTGATTAGCGTAGCTGTAGGTCATCTTCGAGCATAAAGATCGCATGGCTTGAAAAAGCCAAGGCCTTGCTCGAGGTCGATGCCAAGCCTCCATACCTATTTTCGGGTGGATAGTACGGGTGTAGCTGACGGTCATCACCGAGTGCATAGGTTGATGGGCTTGAACAAACCCAAGCCGTACTCGAGGTTGATGATGAGCCTCCATACCTTAGAGAAGCCGGTGATGAGCGTAGCTGCAGGTCGTCGTCGAGCGTAAAGGTCGCATGGCTTGAAAAAGCCAAGGCCTTGCTCGAGGTCAATGCCGATCCCCCATACTTGTTCTCGGGTAGATAGTACGGGTGTAGCTGGCGGTCATCGCCGAGCGCATAGGCTGATGGACTTGAACAAGCCCAAGCCATGCTTAAGGCCGATGTCGAGCCCCCATTCCTTAGAAGTGACTTTTTTTGGCCCGCGGTGCCCTCCGAGTACCGAGCCCCAGGCTTGTATGAGAAGCTTTTTGGGGCTCGCGGTTCCTTCCGAATACCGAGCCCTAAGCTTGTAAGAGAAGCTTTTTGTGGCTCGTGGTTTCTTCCGAACACCGAGCCCTAAGCTTGTAAGGAAAGCTTTTTATGGCTCGCGGTTTCTTCCGAACGCTGAGCCCTAAGCTTGTAAGGAAAGCTTTTTGTAGCTCACGGTTTCTTCCGAATGCCGAGCCCGAGATATGTTTTTTAAGAGAGCTAATACGAAGCCAAAGCTTGTTTTAAGAAAGCTGACATAATCACAACATATTTTGACTTTAAAAAACAAGGCACGACGTGCCGATTACATTTTTTATAATTTACATGAGGGCATCTGCGGAGGCTAATCCTCCCCTTCGAGGAATTTGATGAGGTATTCCGCATTCCAGAGCCTCTTGATAGCCTTGCCCTCCGGGTCGGTGAGGCGGTACGTGCCCGGGCGTACAACCTCAGAAACCTTGTACGAGCCTTCCCAGTTTGGGGCCAGCTTCCTCTTTTAGCCAGAGTTAGATGCTGTCAACTTCCGAAGGACGAGGTCCCCTAGCTTGATGTCGGTGGGATGCACCTTTTTGTTGTAGAACCTTTCGATCATTTGCTGGTAGGTGTTTCTTCTTATGGCAGACTTCTCCCTGACCTCGTCAATGAGATTTAGGTCGGCACGTAGCTGTGCCGAGTTGCTTGCTTCGTCGAAGGCCATGATCCGGGGCGAAGGGAGCCCAATCTCTAGGAGAATTATGGCCTCCATGCCGTATGTCAGATTGAATGGCGACTCTCCCGTGAGAATTCTTTTCATCGTTTGGTGGGCCTAGAGAACGCTCGGCAGCTCGTCGATCCATAACTCCTTGGAAGAGTTATCAAGTCATTTCTTGAGACTGCAAGGATCTGGCGGTTCGCGTTCTTGTCATGGCCGTTCGACTGCGGGTGGCATACCGAAGAGAAGCGCTACTAGATCCTGAGATCCTCGTAGATTTCGAAAATTCTTACCTGCGAATTGAGTCCCATTATCTGTAATGAGTACGTGTGGAATTCCGAACCGACAAATGATGTGTTTCTAGAAGAATTGTTGGGTCTGGTGCTCTGTGATCGTGGCCAGGAGCCCTGCCTCGATCCACTTTGTGAAGTAGTAGATTGCCACTATGAGAAACTTTCTTTGGCACATTGCCTTCGGAAATGGGCCTACCATATCCATCCCCCACATAGCAAACAGGGTAGGACTGGCCAGAGAGCGGAGGTTTGTTTACAGAGCTCTTTTCACCGAGGAGAACCTTTGACAAGGGCCACACTTTTTTACCAGGGCCAGGGCATCTTGCAGCATTGTGGGCTAGTAGGTACCCATGATTTAGAGCCTTTTGTGCAAGCGATCGGCTTCCCATATGGCACCCGCCAATTCCTTCATGGAGCTCTTTAAGAGCGTACTTTGCTTCGTCGAGGGTTAAGCAGCGGAGGTAGGGCCTTCCGTCCATCGTGGTGTACGACTGTTTGAAGAGGGTCTCGCTGATCATGATGAACCTCTCTGAATGGACCCTGATCCGCCTTGTCTCTGCTCGGTCTTCAGGAAGTTCTCCTTTGATTAGAAACTTTCTGAGGGGAGTGGTCCAATCGTTAGGCTGAGCCTCGTCTTTTATGCAGAGGGTCTCGGGGAGGTCGATACTCGACTTCAAGAGTACTTCAATCAGGACAGTGCAATTGAGACCTTCAAAGGACGAGGAGGCTAACTTTCACAGAGCGTCGGCCTGGGCATTCTGCTATCTGGGGATCCTTAAGACTGCAGATTCATCAAAGGAAGCTAAGAGCCGCTAGACCACGACCAAGTAACAGATCATTCGATCGTCACGGGCCTCGTACTCTCCGGTGATCTGATTGACCACGAGCTTAGAGTCGTTGAAAGCCCTGATCTGTCTGGCACCTGCCTGATGTGCCAGAGTGAGTCCGGCAATCATGGCCTTATACTCGGTTTCATTGTTGGAGGCTGGGAAGTTGAGGCAGAGGCAATATTAGATAAGAAAATTATCAGGTCCTTGCAAAATGATGCCCGCACCACTCCCCGCCTCACAGGAAGAGCCTTCGACGTAAACTTCCCATGTCTGGTCGGCCTCCCCACTTTCAGGTTGCTCAGATATGGTGCATTCTGTGATGAACTCGGCGAGGGCCTGCCCCTTGATGGCCGTTCTTAGCTGATATCCGATGTCGTATTGACTGAGCTCGATCGACCATTTGACCAGTTGACCGGAGCTCTCGGGCTTGTAGAGTACGGCCTTCAGGGGCTGTTCCGCCAGGACCTAGATTGAGTGCGCTTGGAAATAGGGGCAGAGCTTCCGTGTAGCCATAACTAGGGCGTATACCACCGTCTCCATTTTTGCGTATCTGATCTCGGCAGCGAAACAAAACCTTGCTCACATAGTACAACAACTTTTGGACTTCGTCCTCTTCTCGAACGAGAATAGAATTGAGCACATTTTCTGAAGCCGAAAGATAAAGCCAGAGGGGCTCACCTGGTTCGGGCATGCTAAGGAGAGGAGGGTTGGTGAGGTACTCTTTCAATTAGGCAAATGCATCTTGTTGTTAAGTACCCCACTGGAAGCCTCCGGTTCCGCACGAAGCTTTGAAGAACGGGAGGGACTTCTCTCCGGATTTGGAGAGGAAACGGCTGATGGCCGCTAGTCTTCCCGTGAGCCTCTGGACTTCTTTAATGTTTCTAGAAGGTGCCATGTCTATTATGGCCTGGATCTTCTCGGGGTTTGCCTCGATGCCGCGCTGGCTGACGACGAACCCGAGGAATTTCCCTGAGGAGATGCTAAACGCACACTTTGCCGGATTGAGTCTAATATTGTGGGTCCGAATGACCCCAAAGGCTTCCTCCAGGTCGGCAACGTGATCCTTTCCCCGCTGGCTCTTGACGAGCATGTTGTCAACGTACACCTCCATGTTGCGACCGATCTGATCCTTGAAGACTCGGTTGACGAGCCTCTGATCAGTAGCACCGGCATTCTTCAGCCCGAAGGACATAACTCGGTAGCAATAAAGACCTTGGTCTGTGATGAAGAACGTCTAGGTTATATCAGGGGAGAACATTCAGATTTGGTTGTAGCCTGAGAAGGCATCCATGAAGGAAAGGAGGTCGTGACCCGACGTCGCGTCAATCAGAGCATCGATGCTGGGGAGGGAAAACGGATCTTTGGGGCACGCCTTGTTGAGGTCAGTAAAGTCTATGCAGATCCTCCAGCTCCCGCTCGCCTTTCTGACCATCACGACGTTCGCCAGCCGCTCAGGGTAGCTAACCTTCTGTATGAACCGGGCAGACAAGAGTTTGTCCACCTCTGCTTTCACTGCCTGCTGTCTCTCCGGGGCGAACTTACATCGCTTCTAGACGATCGGCTTCGAGTCGGGGATCACTCTGAGTTTGTGCATGATCAGGTCCTCGGAGATCCCGGGCATATCAGAGGGCTTCCAGACGAAGAGGTCGACGTTGCGGCGAATGCAATCGATCAGGTCGAACTTCAAGTTGGGAGCGAGGGAGTAGCTCACGCGGAACCACTTCGACATGTCCCCTATCTCGAATGAGACTTGCTCTAATTCGTCTGCCGACTTGGGCTCGGGCTGGCTTCTCTCGGCCTGCAGTTCGACGGCGTCCTAGGGAAAACACACCGCCCCCGACCAGCGTCATATAGCACGACCGTGCTGCTTCTTGGTTCCCTCAGACGACTTCGACACCTGACTAGGTGTGGAATTTCAGCTTTTGGTGGTAGGCCGAGGGAACAACCTGGAGGGAGCAGAGCCCTGGTTGGCCAAGGATGGCATTGTAAATTGCCTTGACATTTACAACCATGAAGTCCATCGACTCGGTCCGTCTGTGAGGGTTCGTACCGGCGGTGACGTCTAAGGTCACGATCCCCTCTATTGGCACCAGGACGCCGGAGAACCCATGCAGGTTGTACCCGGCTGGCTTCAGCTCATCCCGGGAGAGCTTGAGGTTCTCAAATGCTTCTAGGAAGAGGATGTTCACCGAGCTCCCGTTGTTCACGAGGATCCGACGGGCCTCGTAGTTGGCCATGCTGAGGCTGATGACGAGCACATCGCAGTGTGGGAGTCGGACTCCCTCTAGGTCTTCCCCTGAGAATGAGATAGGGAGCTGCTGGACCTGGGGGGGAGGAGGCCCCGAATGGTGTTTACCTCTCGGACGAATGCCTTGCAGGAAGTGTTGGACTCTCCTCCCATGGGTCCCCCATGGACACAATGCAGGATGGCTTGACCCTCGGTTTCTTCAAGCTCGGGGTTCTGCTCGGCATGTGGTTTGGGGGCGCGAGGAGGAGGGGAAGGCCTCTGGTTCCTCGTGTCTCTTCGGTCCCGTGTGTCTTCCCGTGTAAATTCCCGAAGGTACCCTCGTTGGATGAGGGCCTCAATTTCGTCCTTCAGGGCCCGGCAGTAGTCGGTGTCGTGCCCGTTGTCCCGGTGGAAGCGGCAGTCGAACCGCTGATCTCTTTTCTTGTTGTTGGTCAGCCAAGGCAGCATCTGTATGAGGTCCCTGTCCTCGATCGCTAAGAGGATAGCTGACACGTTCTCTGTCAGTGGCATGTACCTCTCGAAGCGCGGGATCGCAGGGACCTTCTTCAAGGTGGTTCCATCTTTTGGGACCTTCTTTGCTGGCTCCGCCTCGTCAGCCTTGCACTTCCCCTTTCCTTGAATCTCCTTGGTGTCCTCAGGATTTAGGGCCTCTTCGGTCCGGATGTACTTTTCGACCCGATTGAGCAGGTCAGGAAAATCGAAGGGAGGCTTTTTTGCCAGGGATGCCTTCAGCTGGCTGTGCCGGATGTTGTGTCGGAATGCCACCGAGGCGACCTCGGCGTCGAGGGAGGAGACCGACCTTGCCTCCGTGGTGAACCTCCGGACGAACTACCGGAGTGACTCCTCTTCCTTCTTTCGAAGGTCCAGTAAGGACGTGCTCGTCTTTTCGGCTTTTCTGCTGGTCACGAAGTGGGCCAGAAAATTGTCCTCCAGCTGGTCGAACGAGTAGATCGAGCCGGGGACGAGCTTGGAGAACCATTCCCAAGCCGGACCCCAGAGGGTGGCTGGGAAGGCACGGCATATGAGGGGATCCGATGCACTGTGAATCATCATGAAGGTCATAAAACCCTCCATGTGATCAGCAGGATCACCCTTGCCGTCATAGGTCTCGAATTGGGGAGGTCGGAAATTCTGAGGTATTTTTGCTTGTAGGATTGCAGCGGAGAAAGGAGGTCGGGTCGGCCTGTGACCCTGAGTCGGCCTCGCACTGCCGTCGCCGAAGTGGTCGAGGCGGTTCTCCATTTCCTTGAGGCATTTTAGGATGTCCTCGTCATACTCTGGCGAGACTGTCAGGCTGCGAGACGCGCTGGCTCCGACATCCGACCGCAAGTGAAAGCGATGGAGCGTCTCGTTGACAGGGGCCCTAGGATAGCCTCCAGGATCTCATTCTGGAAGTCTTGGAACTCACGGTGGGTGACCGGAGCCAGTTCGGTCAGGGTCACGTTGGGGTGGCGGCCTCCGGTCGATGCGGCTGAGCGTCGGCTCCCGCTCTCGGGGCGGAGGCCTGGGGCGGTTTAGGACCGAGTTGGAAGCGGCTCCTCCCCTAGTTCGACTGGCCTGTCGGTTCTGGATGACCCGACACAGGTCGGGTACGACCGAGCAAAAGGCGCCCGACGCAGGTCCGAGGCTGACCCTCAGATTGTTGGATCCATGAGTGTCTGCGGGGACGTCCTGAGGAGGAGTGTCCTGACGACGTGTAGAGGTGGCAGCTCTCCTGGGCTTGGGTGCCATGTGAGCTCGGATTGATGGAGTGCCATAAATGGCTGGGTTCAATCTGGTGTCCGTACCGAGGTTTCCCACAGACGGCGCCAATCCGATGCAGTTTGTTTTGGGAGGGTGGCTGCACCAGGTGTGAATTCTCTCAATTTTTATTTTTGCGGAAGCTCCGGTACTGACGGTACACCCGACCCTTAGCCGAGGGAACGACTCGGGAGTAGGAGGAAGTGAGGTGGAGGTAGGATGCTCGGCTCGGATCCGGAAGTCTCGTGTACCTGCACTCGGCCTAGGAACACCGGGGTTGATCCCTGTGGCAGGCCCTCCGACGGTCTAGTCAGTCACTCAAGAGTAACAGTAACTAGGGTTTTTAGAGGGGAGAGATTGATTACCTTTGAAGGTGGGGGAGAGCCTGGTATTTATAGGCAGTGCCAACCGGGTCTTGACTCGGTTGCCCATGGGCCTGACGTGGCGGAAGCCCATGAGGCTTAGGACAGACCTGACAGACCTGATGATCGGAGGTGAACGATTTTTGAGGGGATCCTATGGCCCAGGAGGGACCACGTCATCTGATCCATATCAGTTGTTCATCTATATATTGATCTGCTATGAATCTGATGACACTACGAGGGATTTTGCTAAGGAAATATGATTAATCTTTTTACTATCTAAAGTTTTAAAGCTAGCTTCTGATAATTCAAAAGATTTTGGACAAAGTCATAATGGTTGAAGACTTGAACCGCAGCTTCAGTATCTCTAATATTATAATGGGAGAAGGCCTTAGTGTCATTTATAAATCTATTAACGCGTGCAACGCGCGTGCATATATAATTATTATAAAGGAGATCTTAAGTTTAAGCCCAGACTCTGTCTAAATTTTTACTTTAAAAAAACTATATTTATTAAGACGTGCATCACACTTGCACCATATTATTTCCAGAAGCATTACTTCATACCTCAAATTTCTGTATGCTAGTCCAAAGTATAATATCCATTATAAATTGCGAACACTTTAAACGAAAAAGATTTGGCCTCCACGTATGTCCAAGTCCAAGTCCAACCACCAAAATGAACAGAATGTATGGAGAGACCTCTTAGGTCAAAATTTCCGAATTGCTTACCTTGATTTTTCTTATTCAAGCAAATATTTCTACAAGTCGGGATTTTTACTGTCATGTTCAAGCCACTCTCTCACGATAAGATCTTCAATTCTTTCTTGATTTCCTTGAAGTCATCTTGAACATGCTACCAAGCTGATCCACACATTCCACCCTAATTGTTGATGATTCAGAACTTGATGGCTCTTCACTAACCGGATTATAGAGGCATCAATAGTATATATTTTACTAGTAATTTTCACGCTCGATGCAAGTCTTAGTAAATATATATTTTTTAAAGTAAAAAATTTCAACATAGTCTGGCCTCGAACATGGGACATCATTTATATTAGTTATGCACGGGCGATGCACAGATTTATTTTTCTAAAAATGACAACCTCAACTCTTCTATTATAATATTAGAAATTAGAGATTAGCGATCTTTGTGAACATCTTGAAGTACCTTCTTTTTCTCATCAGTTGGGGTTAGAGGAATCTTGATCCGTCTCTTCTCATTCTATGGGTGAGCTTGGGGTTGAACTCAAGATGGTCATTGGGTTTTGATGGATTTATTGTTTGGTGTTCGGATTATGTCTTCTACACTCGTGGTTCGTATTAGAAGAAAAGACGATGAAGCATGGAGGTCGAAGAAGAGAGGTGGAGATGGAAACAACAACAACAACAACAACAATAGAGAGTTGTGTAGTCGACATCACACCCCTCGGATCTAGGCACTAGTAAGATGCGGTCGACCGCACTTGGGTGCAGTCAACCTACCGGGCGGCTGTGTTATTTTGAGCCTAGATTTTGGTGATCGTTTCAGCCCATTCTTCAACTCCAAGTCAGATTGTATGGCTTCTATTTAGTGACTTCTTCTACATGATATATCAGACAAATGAGACATCAAGATTAACCTAGGGTTCTCTCTATACTTCTTATATTTATTGTAATAGCCTCCAATATGAGAGGTGAAGTACTTCATTGATTATTTTTTCCATTGCAAAGAGAGACTTGAAAGATAGTTTTTGGTGAGTGGGTTTAATTTCTTGTATTGAGTGAATTTGTAACTCCATGTAATCTCTTCTAGTTGAATATTATATCTCCCTATAATTCCTTTCTGGATTAAGTGAAAGCTAACTAAGATAAATCCTCGTGTGTTTGTGTTGGATTTATGGATCATTTTTTTCTTTTCAATTGATTCGTCTCATCTACCTTGCCATCCTCATTGCTTTAATTAGTTCCGCTGCGCCACCGGTGTTCGTCAACATCCTCCAATAAAGTGGTATCAGAGCTTCAGGTTGCCAGTTCCCTTGGTGAAGATGACATGTCACAATTTTTTGAAGACAACCAGTTCGATGGAAAGATCAACTTCACTCTTTGGAAAGTATACATATATAATGTCCTAGTTCAAGAACATCTACAGTTAGCCGTCAAGAAGATCTGATATAAAGGAGAATGTTTGGGATGATATTTTTGAAAGTGCCATAAGTCTAATCCAACTATCATTTTCGGACGGGGTCAAGTGCAAGTTTCTCGAATAAAATCAAACCATGAGTTTGTAGGAAAAACTCATAGCTGATTACTCTGGATCATTGTTATTAGATCGGATGCACTGGAAGGAAAAGTTATTTCAGTTGTCAATGAAGAAATGTACCGATCTTCAAGATCACATCACAAAGTTCAACAATGTGCTATCCGAACTCAAGGAGATAAACACGGATGTGAGTGAAGAAGATAAAGCTTTCAACTTGACATATTCACTGTCGGATTTGTACGAGCAGTTGATCATTACCATGCTACACAGTAAATCTGCCAATATGAGTATTACAATAGATGGTGTAATCAAAGCAATGAAGAAAAATCAACTTATGAAAGAGACTCAGAAATCATTGTCTACTCCCGTAAGTTGTCTAGCAGTGGAAGGTCCTTCAACTGGAAGTCAAAGTGCTATAAAAAAAAGGATCGATCTGTTGTCGATATTGCAAGAGGTCATGACATATTAAGAATGACTGTTGAAAATTGCAGAATCAGAAAAGAGCGCCAAGGATGGCAGTTTTACTGCAAATGTGGTTTATGCTTCTGAATCAGGTGATTAGTATCTTCTTGTTTCAAATCTTTAGAAGTGGATTCTGGTTGGTTTCTTGACTCAAGGAGTTCTACTCATATTTGTACTAAGAGAGAGTTGTTTTCTACTTATAATTCTACTACAGGGCATTGTGTGAGAACGAAAACTGGAGAGATTTGTGAAGTAATAGGTGAGGGGACAGTTGAGTTGGATATGTCATGTGGGAAGAAGTACACTCTAATGGAAGTCTTGCATATTCCTCTGTAGCGCCCCGAATTACCAATACCAGGAACTCAAGACACAAGTCAGAATCTTTACTTCAAATACTCTCACAACACAAAAAATACAAAAATTAAAAAACTTTTATTTCATCCCAGAATGTTACATTGCACAATACAATCTTACATAAATTTTTACATCATAAATTACACCAACAAAATTTACTGTACAAATTTTACAATCTCCACTTGGACGCTCCACACAGCTCAAGTCTCCTGCTTCCGCGGTCCAGTAGTCCTGTAACTAAACAGATTGTGGGCACGTCAGTTGAATGCAACTGCCGCAATGATGATAAAATCAGTGACTTCCCAAACTCAACAATTAATTTGATGCAAAGGAAAAAGTGTAATCAAATCACAAGTGTCAGTGTATGACATGCCCTAGAGTCTAATGCGCAATTTCAAATGCACGCTAATGTAATTTATTTAGAAATGTATGCATACCATACTACATACTTCCTCAAATACAACTTCAATGGAAATGCATGCATCCCATATTACATACTTTCAAAGAGTTCGTAGTCTCCAGATCCATAGGGTTCGATCCCCCGCTATGTGTAACACCCCAATTTTTTTTTTTTCCAAACTATAATTCCAATTTCAATTCTTTTAATTTCTATGTCACTTTAAACATAAACTAATATAGTTATATTTCAAATAAAATTTTGGCAAAATTTCCCCTGAAATATTAGCCATTTTACAGAATTTCCTTATGGAAATCTGTAAACAATCATATAATACAATGTACCTGTAATATTTTTCAATCCTCCCTAGGCCAAATCATTCAACATCACAAAGGCAATAATATCAACGGCTCTGGGGGCATAATAGTTCATAATAAGCAAGATACGAATTAAAAACCAAAAATTCTTTTGAAAACATATATGGTTTTTAGAAAAACTTTTGAAAAACCTTTTCAAAATCAACCACGGAACCCAATACTCCACAACGAGGTGGGTATGGGTTTTCATACTTCATCACAACACTATATATATCCATACACCTTACAGTTATACACATAATCTACCATAATACAAAATAATACATCAACTATATAATCCATCAACTACAAGCCAAAGTATAACAACCAACTATATGACTACCTCATCTCGCTGCTATTGAACCTGCAGGTGGGTTAGGGTCGTCCACCCTAAGAGGGACTCCCCCAGAAAACAACAGAAGTTACCCAAGCCTGGTGTGAGTATAATTTACTAGTTAAGTGTTGTGCAATCCAGCTATCTAAATAAATAGATAAACTAGACACAAATTAAAACCTCGCAAGTGTACGAATCGTTTATAGAAGCGTAGTGAAAAGCAAGGGTCGATCCCACAGAGATTGTAGTACTAACTCACTAATCAATAAAACAAAGAAAAATACAAATCATAAAGTTTTATTCTAAAAGTCTGATTGAAAGGAAATGAAAGAGATAAAAATCTAAATTAAGTAGCATCACAATTTGAGTCACGAATATCTATTAAAGTAGTTGGGCTTTGATTTCCACCTGTAGTCAAGAATGCTAAGTCACCTTCTATACTACTCCAATTACTCATGTTTGTTCCTTTAAGGGCATGGTATCTACTCCTTAAAGTTAATGTTTCCCTAAGCCAAGAATTAGGCATGGTATCTACTCTAATTCGTTTCTTTCCTTAAGTATTTAGCATGGTATCTACTAAGTTGCACTTAAAGGAAGCATAGGAACAATGGAAACGAACAAACACTTAAAGTTCTAGAAATTGGTATCAGATCTAGATCCTTCAAGTTAAACCAAGAACTCCTAAAGATTCCTGTGTTACAAGTTATGGGTACGAGATACGGGTCGTCTCTATGCTCATATAACAGATTCAGTTTTATAATACGCAAACTTGATAATCTCAGGTTCTGCATGGCAGTCGACTTGCTGTCACTCTCAGTCGACTGCTTTTAGAACTTCTGAACAAGTTTGATTCATATTATAAATCTATACCAATACAATCAGGTTTAATCAATAAGTAATAGAGTAGCGTTTAGAAGATTATAAGATTACATGACTATGGTTTCAATCTACCCAACTATGAAATTAGTTGCACATAATACAACCTTTATTGATTAATAAAATAGAATTCATGATTCTAAAATAAAAAGTAAAAGGAAGAACAGAAGAACACTGATTTGTATGATGTTGAAATTGAGCCCAATCAGCAGTCGACTTGTTCTCCTCCTTCTTTGATGCTGGTATCTTAATGCTTGTTGGTCGATCGTCCCCCTGATGGTAGATGACTCTCTTTCTTTTTAGTTTCTCTTGTCCTTGTCTGCAGATATCAAGTTCCTGATTTCTTATCTCTTCACGCATAGGACCGAGTCCATCTTCTTACTTGCAAATCCCGGTTCTTTAACTTTGATTGTTGGTGAGTTGTTATTTGCAGATAACCCGGGTTTGGATAACTTCCATTTGATTCGGAATTGGTTGAGGATGGATCTTAAACTATCTTTATCTTTTAACTCCGCTAAATACCAGTCGACTGGTTTTGGAATCAGTCGACTATGTCGAGACATCTGTAGATTCACAATCACTCCGTCGAGTCGACTGTCTTTGGAGTAAGTCGACTGTACTGCGTAGCTTCGGGATTTCATACTCCTCTGTTCAGTCGACTGTCTTTGATGACCAGTCGACTTGTGTCCTGCAGCTCCCTGTGTATCATCCTCTCAGTCTGTATTAGTCTTGAATCTGCTTCGTTTTGCTGTTTTTAGGCTGTTTTCTATGGAAAAGAGAAAATAAGAGTAAAATACCACATATAGAGCATTTAAATGTCCAATTGCATTAAGATTATTGCTCCTAAATGTGAATATTATTGGGTTCATCATTAAGCAAATAATTTAAACTATATAAAGAAAATAGAATGAACTTACGAATACCAAGAAAATAAAATTCCACCCGAAATCTGAACATAAAAACATCATAAATGTGACTTTACATCAAAGTACTCTTTGGATCATCACTCGTTTATATATACATACCCACTCATAACATACTTATCTTTAGTTTTGAAATCATTCCCAAATTCACCACTTAACACACATCACTTTATGCCTTATACTAATATCACATATAACTCTACTTTCACATATAACATCACTTTCACATATAACTTCACCTTGCGTTCATACCATATTATATTATACATACAGCTTTCCTTACTCCTCATATTCTTTTCCATACCACAATTTGTTCGAGTTATTCACATTAATTTTACACACACAATTCCTTCATGGTTAATCTCATATATGCTACATCATATCAATTCTTGTAGATAATTTCTTCACTTTATATTCAAAGACATAGCACTATATTAATTCACATATATAATTCGTTTACTTTTCATATTTAATCACATATACAATGTTCCTCTTTTTATGAATATCTTCACATTACCATTTCTTTATTTTCATTTATATTTATGTAATATAATTACCTCGTTTTTCATACTTAGTTAACCACACTTCATTTATTATTTATTTCCATTTACATACTCACTACTCATATTCCTACATACTCATCTTCATTCTTTCTCCTTCTCATATTACATAACATCACACTCATCAATCATAAGCTTTGGAAGGGGGAATCCTTCTCCTCAAAGAGGTAGCCTTTCAAAGGATGGATAGTGTATCCTAGCTTGCGAGCATACTTCAGTTCTTTACTGAAATAGACACCGACAAAGCTACCTGTTGGGAAGAGCAGTCGTTCATTATCTTGTGAAGTATGTGATGAGAATAAATATGATAAGAATAAATATTAATATGCCTCATCTCATCGCATGCATTCATTTTCATCGCAATTCCTCCCATGTATTTAAGCTCATGATATCACATTCACAACACATGTCATCGCATCCATTCAGTCTCATAATATCACATTTATCCATATCTTATAACACATATCATAACATCTCGTAATACATTAACTTCACTCTCATTATAAATTATAATCTATCTTCTTTTCATTCTGACTTCATCATACAGATTATTTTAATACTCATTCTCCTTTTATCATATATTTTACTTTATAATTCATTTTCATCCCATCATACAACTTATGTTACTTCTCATTCTTATCGATAATATAACCTACTTTCATTTTTATTTACATCTCATATTTCAATTTACTTCACTTTCATTCTTATCAGATAATACTTTGCACCCCAAACATAGTTTGAGTAATATTACACCGCACCCCAAAGCCAATAGCTTGGGTAATAATCACCGCATCCCAAGTAGAACTTGGGTTATATCACATCACATCCCAAGCCGATAGCTCGGTTATTACTTTACTTTATTTTCATTTTCATTTTATAATTTAATTTACTTTTCATTTCCATTCCGCAATACATCTATCATATCAACAACCCACCAATTCATCCTGGGAGTTGTGCCAAGGTAGGTAGTTCCCACCATTTCCAATGAAATAGCGGGCGAGTAGTTCCTTGGCACAATTCCAAGGTACAACAAACTCATATCACATCAGGTTTTTCTTTATTAGCCATTTTCACAACCATTCTCATATTACATCTTCTTCACTTCCATTCATGTAATGCATGATACATTTTTCTTACTTCTCGTATTCATTCCCATAATAATGTAATTTCTTCATTTTATTCATTTTAATACACACATATACTTCTTTTAATTTTTCATTCTCATTTCGTATTATACACTTTCTATACTTTCTCATATTCATTTCAAATCATTCACTTTACTTACTTTCTCAATCTCATCTTATAATATAACTTATTTTACAACTCATAATACATGTGCTTTAATTTCTCATTCCTTTTCACATCATATGCTTTCTTTACTACCTCATTCTCATTTCATTTCACAAGCTTTCTTTACTACTTCATTCTCGTTTCATTTCACATTTATTCATTTTATTGATTTGTCGACCAGTGAGCCACAGTATCCCACTATAATAAAAGTCGACAGCCCAGTAAACACGCAGACCTCTGCCCTCCGGGGTCTTACGCGTCTGAGGCTACATCTTCCTCCCAGCCTATGCCAGCGAGGGAAACACTAACCCCAAGAATAACTTGGGTACTTCCTTCCAACCGAAGCTAGGAGGGAAAAATACTAACCCCGGATAAACTGGGTACTTCCTCCCAGCCGAAACCAAGAGGGAAAAACACTAGCCCCGGATAAACTGGGTACTTC
Organism: Hemerocallis citrina; assembly: GCA_017893485.1. Taxonomy (NCBI): domain Eukaryota; kingdom Viridiplantae; phylum Streptophyta; class Magnoliopsida; order Asparagales; family Asphodelaceae; genus Hemerocallis; species Hemerocallis citrina. Next base: position 221,102,382 of record CM030363.1, on the reverse strand, counting down.
CCCCCAGCCGAAGCCAGGAAGGAAAACACTAACCCTAGATAAACTGGGTACTTCCTCGCGACATCTGTCATCGAAGGAATAACCGGACCTCAAGCCGATAGCTTGGGCGATAAAAACACGTACCCCAAACATAGTTTGGGTAATAATCACTTACCCCAAGCCGGTCCTTGGGTATTAAGAGGTCTAGCCCAAATTCCCAGGATTGATGTAGGTACTGGTCAACAAAATTTATTTATTATTATCATTTTTCATTTAATCTTTTCATCTCACTTTATCATCACAAAGCATCTCATCTTTTATTTCAATAAATTTCCACATCTTTAACATTTGCCATGAGAATTAATATTTCATTTCATTAACACATCTCATCTCATCTTTTATCTGAACTTATTAACACATATACAATGTGCACAATATCATTTATCTTTTCATTGTATCACATATATGCAAATACCACGTCATTTAACACATAGAATCATCACATCATACTATTGCATAAGTCTTCTGTTGTTCACCACCTATGGTGCACACGGAGTGTGCACTCGGCCATCCTTCCTTCGTATCGACGATCCGAATCGTTCACATTGATCTATACATCTAAATTAGTCTAAATATGTAAAATCAAATCATTTGAAATTCATTTGTCCGTCCATTGAAGTGTTACAAAATTGTATGGCTGAAAATTGTTGTTTTTTTATAGTCACGTGATTGATGGGCAAATGAATTTCAAATGATTTGATTTTACATATTTAGACTAATGGCAGGAAGGCCGAGTGCACACGGAGGGGTGGTTCACAATGGAAGATTTTCATATATATATATATATATATATATATATATATATATATATATCATCCATATATTTTACATATATCAAACTCCAATTGCTTCATATTATCATATATATCTCCAATACATTACTCAAAACACCAAATACGCAAAATCATACAAATTTACCATTTTCTCTCTTATATATCGTATATATTTTTCCTTTATACCTCCCTATATAAAAACGTATCCTTCACAATTTCTCCTTTCTATAAAATTTTCCATTTATAACATGAATTTCTCTTTATGACACAGTTTATCTCTTATAATATAATTTCTCCTTATATCATAAGGTATATAACTCCATTAATTAATAAGCATATACACGCCATCTATATCCTACATATGATTGCATAACTCCATGCATATACATGCCTTTATGATCATGTATATAATACACAACTCTCACCACGAGGGTATATAACTATATTTATATCACATATAAACAAGCATAACTTTAACCGTATAGTATCGTCAATGTATAAATATCTATGTATATATATCTCCCATGAAATCTTCTTATATTCTCTTTATCAAATAAAACCTTATCAATATATTTATATACCTTCCGTAACACACACATATATACAAACCTCAACACACTTGCATACACATAAAATTGCATACACATATATATTAATTTCTTACACCCAATAATTCATTCCGTACCATACTTATGAATTTGTACATACGATGCACATAACACATCAAACCCAACACATCATCATATAAAATTTTACGTATCATAACATATATAAAAGAAATAAGAAATCAAACTTACATTGCCAATGGCAAAAACCCGACAAATATTTGCTCCGCTGTCCATCAATCCCCCAAACTGGAAGTAAAACTGACTACCGTTCCAATCTATAAATCTAATAAACATTCTATAATATTCTCTTTCATTCATACACACACTCCACCTTATCAAATTCCTATTCCAACCTCGCTCGGGCATTTCACCGAACACCAAGCATGCATTTTTTGCATACCCACATTCTCAATTATTTTGATCGAGAAATAAGCCTACAAAAATTATTCTAAATTCATATAATCACTCTCATAATATTCTACACCCTCCGTTTCAAATTCTAAGACCGTTAACATCAAATTGCCCATCAAATTTTGCACGACCCTAACTCGAGGGTTATATCAAAACTCAACTCCTACATTTCATCATGATAAACCACATCTCTCAATTTAACATATCCTTTATGCTCTACTCATCTTCCTACATCGATTTCTAGTAATAGGAATAAAAAGCATATAATCCAATAAACTAACATACGATTTAATATACCTTCCCGTTGTTTTTTCTCCAAATTGACGTCACTATGAGAAAGAGAACCCTCCAAATAGACAAACCCTAAAATTAATTTGGAAATAAGTGAAGATTGGATGGGTTTCGATTTTGGTCGAGGGGCTGCGAAATGGGTGTGGTCGGGAGCTTTGGTCAGCAGAAAAGGGGAAAGAAGTAAAGTAATTATATAAATATATAAAAATATAGAAAATTTATAAAAACCTCTCCTAGACCAAACATTTATAATAAGATCCCCCCAAGTTCCATTTTTGCAATAAATTCCAATAAAATCCTCTCCACCAAATGAATAAATAACTTAAGGAATATATATAAGAGATAAAAATGTATATCTATACATAATAATAATAACAATAATATTTAATAGCAATAAAAGAAATACAATAATCATTTTGAAATTATTAAAAACAAAGAGATGTTATACTATGCATCCTACTCTTGTACTCATTCCAGTTCCTGACAGTTAACTAGTGACTAATAAGGTTGCAGTTGTTCGGTCTAATTTTGCCATTGCAGTCAAAGTGGTCTCCAAGTTTTTCACAATTCCCCAGCACCCGGACCTCACTCAAAAGTTGCTACGAATACAAAGGTGGCCCCGTGGTAACCCCTGCTCACCGAGATGCATAAAGTCTTACTCACTTTGGAGTCTTACTCTAGCTTCCTGTCCGTATTAAACAACATAGAACTTGACGGATTGGTAGGGTCTATTCCCTACTTTCGACAGGAGCAACTCATGTTCTTATTACAGTACTTCAGAAATTAACAGACGAGATCATGCAACCCATGCTCCCAACAAGTGGGAAGACACCGCATGTGTCCCTTTGACAGGCGAGTACAACCACCCGACTAGTGCCTGCCCTAACAAATACATAAGACTATTTCTAGTTTAGAGGATATTATTACCTAGTACACCAACTTTATTCAAGTTTTTAATGATGAAAACCAACATCTATTATGAACATGTGTTTTGTGGTACTGGGTCAAATACTTTGCCAGTAACTACCCCTAAGCCTCTTACTATACTCTCAAGACCTAATCAAATCATATGACATTAGCGACTCGATCTTCATTGATCGCCAACGCCCCTAGCTTGGATCGCGACTCTATTTCCGGCCCGCGATCAACCTTCCTTGCTTAAAATCTGACAGTGCACGAGAAAGCCTCATCCACCACATCTTTAGGTGAAAAGGGCTACTAGCCACCTAAAATATCATGTAATATTAATAGGTCAGAGGGTACGGTTCACCCAACTAGGTCATTAGAAACTAAAGATGAATAATAACATGTGCACCAAGGCAAAAATGAGTTAAGAGTTGTTCAAATCTCACAACACATTAGGTGTAAACAAACACAACTCCAACAAGATCAAACACGTCTCAAAAGTCAGAAAAAAAATATTTTAAGTCTTATTCTAAAGCCCTAATATGATAATAAAAAAAATTACATTTAGTCAAAATAGTGAGCTAACTATTCCACCTGCATCTAGTGTTGTTTTGGAAAATCTTCATAAATCACATACTCAATGGAATTTCAAGTTCTTGGTATCCTTAGAAATATCATTATGTCTACTTTAACTTCTCAGTTGAAAATTTCCTCGAAATAGTTCATTTTGGAAAAGAAAAATAGCCACAACTGAATGGGATGTAAAACTTCCTAATCTGATGGAATTATTAACCAGTTGCACCAATAAACTCATTTAAAATATCAAATGAACTCAAAATTTTATAAAATTTTATAGGAATGTTCTAGACACATAGGAACAATACATATCCAAAATTTAGATAAAATTCCAAATATATAGGAAGATATGATATTTTGAATCGATGTAAATTATCAGACAGTATCAGCACTGTTTCTTAGCAACAGTAGTAAGATATATTTTGTAAACATAGCAAATGATATTTAAAAATCATGAAACATGGTGGAGAGGTTCTATACTGACCTACGACACTACTGTAAAAAATCAAAAATTTAAATTCCTTTTCACCACAGAGTTATGAATTTCAGAACCCAAGCATGTATATCAAGACAATAAAATAGAAGGGCTCTATTCTAGTAATGAACATGATTTTATTAAAAATATCAATCCTTGTTCAAAAATTAAGAAAATTGGTGAATTTGTTATAGACACGTAGAAGAACCCCACATAAAAAATCCAGCTCAAGAATCTAAGTATTCAGTAAGTTATGATTTATCAAACTAGACAAAAATACCAAGACAGAGCCGAAAACTGTTCAGCCATTTTCTTGCACCATTATTGATTTATCATTGTATAAAAATATCATCTGCCAAAAATTTTGAAAAATTGGGGATTTGATAAAGACATGTAAGATCACCTTTAGTAAAAGTTTCAACTCTAGATTCATAGTAATCATGGAGTTATGATTTTTGCAAGTCAGCATGTTAAAATTCAATCAAAGCATAACTTTTACCCCATACCAGCAACAAGATAGAATTTATTAAAATATCAAACCACATCCAAAAATTACAAAATTTGGTAGAGTTATAATAGACATGCATGAGAAGCCATAGTAAAAATTTTAGCTCTAAACTCATATTAACCATGGAGATATACATTTTATAAGTCAAGCATGATCATTCAACACAGAACAGAAAGATGATTCAACAACAGCAGGAACATGGATTTATTAAAAATATCCAACCTCATCCAAAATTCATGAAATTTGGTGGATTTATTATAGACACAATCAAGATGCTATTATAAAATTCCAAGTCTAAATTCCAACATACCACAAAGGTATGAATTTCTAATCATCTCATGCTAAAACTTCACAAGATTCAACAACTTTCTATCAGTTAGTATTCTTAGCTTAAAACCTTAAGTTAAATCATACAAAATCTCATTTATGCCATCTAGAAAGCCAAAAATTTACAATATTTCATCACACACACAAAAACAAAATCCACAAACATAGAGTTTAGAAAGACACCCACTATGAAGTTTGTTGATAATCTCTTATTCTTTTTCTCCTTGTTTGGCTCCTGCTCCTCCTAGATCCTTGCACCTTTCTTGTATCCTTGCTCTCCAACTTCCAAGCTAATCTTGAAGAAGAAATTGAAGTTGTGGAAATGCTAGGAAATTAGAGAATGTAGGATTTTGAAATGAAGAAAGGTTTTAGGGTTTGGAAGAAATGAAGAAAAGAAAACTTGATGAAAAATAGGGTTTAAATAGGGTTTTTTTTGGGGGGGGGGGGTAAGGGAGGGGGGGTGACCATAACTCCCAAAACAAGCCCATATAAGGGCAAATGCACACATATACAACTTTAAGAAAAATGTTTGTATGTATATGTAACAATAGTTTATTATTACAGACACACTATAAGTTTTGTCTCAATTACAGTTGAGACAATTGTACAATTTAATTGATAAATTATTCCAACTTCGGTTCAACAATTGTACCATTATCAGGTTCAAAACGTATTAAATAATATGTCTCAATATTTACTCCTGCAATATGCAGATGATACCATTATTTTCACTAAACCGAATGTCCATTCCCTTCGGAACCTCAAACTTATTCTATACTGTTTTGAAGCTGCATCGGGGTTGTCGATCAATTTTCAAAAATCGTCAGTCCTTTGGCTGGGAGGGTCTCCCAACCGCCAGGCCGAGATCTCCAACTTTTTTAATTGCCCCTCAGCATCTTTTCCCATCACTTACCTTGGCATCCCCCTTAGATGGGGCAAGTTGCATAGATCAGACTGGTTTTCACTTATTGATAAAGTGGAAGCCAGGCTCAGTGTGTGGTCAGGCAAAGTGCTTTCCCGAGGTGGTAGATTAATCCTCATCAACTCGGTGTTATCAGCTATGCCTCTTTATTTTATGTCTTTTTACTACCTCCCTTCCTAGGGTTATCAAAAGGCTTGATCAAATCAGAAGCAACTTCTTCTGGACTGGATCCTCGTCCTTTAAACCTGGTTCCCACCTTTGCCAATGGAAAATGATTTGTACTTCCAAACCGGAAGGAGGGCTGGGTGTTCTGGATCTCAGAGACCATAACATCGCCCTCCTAGGTAAATGGCTGTGGTTCCTTCATTACCGTGACAACTTTCCTTGGATTCGGTGCATCAAGGATTACCGCTCTCGCTCTCGCTGTTGCGACTGTTAATCACCTTGCCTCCCCATTCTGGAAGGGTGTCTGGAAGGCATCAGCCGCTTTCCACTGTAGTTGCTCTCGTGCCTGTGCAGACGGGTCTAGGGCAAAATTTTGGACGGATCTTTGGTTCGGTAACATCAAACTCGCTTCTGGGTATCCCTCATTATTTCATCTGGCTTCCGACCCCTCTGCAACGGTTGCAGAGTCTTTTACTATCATTGACGGCACATGTCATTGGATCATTCCCTTCGTGATTGACCTTCCTCCACCTCTCTCTGAGATTTTCAAAATCTCATCTCTAACCTCAATCACTACGAATGGAGGTCTAGTGAAGGTATTGCTTGGCGCTAGACCGAATCTGGATCCTTTTCTGTTAAATCTTTCTACAGTTTTCTTAACTCCAGGGGCGTTCTATCACCTGTCGCGAATCTTTTTTAGGAGTCTGCCGCCCCCCTTAAAGTGAAGATTAATTTCTGGCTGGCATATCATGGTAAACTGCTCACTGTTGATGTTCTTAATAGGAGGAATTTAGCTTGGGGGCAACGTTGCGCATTATGTGTTCACCTCTCGGAAGACGTTAATCACCTTTTCGTTCAGTGCCCTGCTATCCTCCCTTTATGGAGGATCTGTTCTCTTGCGTGGGATACGGGATCTACTCCCCCCACTTTAGCCGACGTTTGGTCTTTAAAGCCATCGAACGTTTTGTTCAATAGCGCGTGGGTCTTGTCTGTTCATATCATCATTTGGATCATTTGGAAGGAAATGAACCAGCGATTGTTTGAGCATCGCTGCTCCTCTCCTATGGCTATTATTGAATCTTTTTCATTTTTGTTCAAGCTCTGGAGCTCGGGCCCTTCTTACAAAGGCAGAGCTCTTCTGGATTTTCAAAAATTAACCGACTCTGTTTGCTGTCTCAGTAAACTGCAAGCTTTACTTCCCTAGCATTATTCTTTTTAAATGCTTTACTCTATTTATTCACTGATTTTACCATTGCTTTTTTTTCTGTTTCCCCTGCAGACCTGATCTCTCTCTAGTGGAGCTCCTGGCCCCGTTGCCTTTTGCTGTGATGAAGCAAATCCCCCATATTTTTGATCAACTGGGTTTAGTCTCGGTTGGTAGTTTATCTTCTTCTTTTCCTCTCGTCTTTTCTTCTTTTGGGTTGTCTATACTTTTGGACTTTGGCTGTTTGTGCTTGGGGAGTTTATGGCAGTTCCCTTAGTGGTTAATTATATATGTGCTGATGCTCTTCTTCCTTTGCATCCTCTTGTGGTTTGTTATGTGTTTGGTTTTAATTGGTCATTGTCTTGGCTGATCGGGTGATCTCTGTACCTGGTATGTTTAGTTATTTTGACACCTCGTTTATTGCTTGGTGAATGTATCTCTGGTTCTCGTTTGTGTGGATTTCTGAGCTTTTGCTATTGGTAGTGAGTGGTACATCTCTCTTTTAATTGTGTTGTGTGGTGAGTTGTTGCTTCCGGCTATGCTTGGAAGGGGTGCTATGCTCCCTTCAGCGATGTCTGAAGTGGTCTGTTTTGTGGGCTCTGAAGTGTAGTTGCCTTGACGTTTTTTGACGTTGCTGGGCTCCATTGGTTTTGGTTTCTGTTGGCTCACTGTGCAGGTATGCAGCGAGCGTATCAGGTCCCTCTGATGCATTGTTGTAGCCTTCTGTTCTTCCGGTCCGCACTGTTGCTTTGCGGTCCTGTCCCGGCTGACCCCTGTCTTGGCCTCCTCACCTGCTGTTGGTCATGCTTTGATCTATCGTACTGTGAAGTCTTCCTTGCTCCGCATGCTAGCAGACTCGAGCGATTGCGCTGCTGCCCTCGATGCCAACAGCCATCATCGCACTAGTTTTTCCGTTTTCTTATTGTATAGTCTTTTTTATGGTCTCCGATTGTATTTATGCGTTCTTTTGTGTGTTTTACCTCTTGTAAAACAGTATACTGTACATTTCTCTTGGAGTTTATTTATGCTATTTTGGTGTGGCTGGAGTCGACAGACTCTATCCGTTTTCATCAAAAAATATTTACTCAATTAAAATTAAGAAAAAATTATTAATACGTGTAGCCCTGAATTGTGCACGAATTAATGTACAAAATAGTTATATACTATTTTGTGGGGTCTTACATCCTCTGCCAAAATAGAATCTGATTTTCTTAGGAACTCTTGAAACACGTGGTTATAGGTACACAACTCAATGTGGAGTTTTTTGTCTGTTTTTCATGGTAATCGTAAGTTGATTAGAGGTAAGGAGAGTTATTAGGCCAAGACAATGCAATCTCTACAAGCTTTGGGGAATCTGAAATACTTGCGCAAGTTTTGCTTGTTTTCCCGATATTCCTGCAAGCTCATATAGCCTGCCATAACTAGCATCATCGAAGCGAGACTACGACGTTCGAATATTGTCGAGATGTGGAGAGTGTCTCGGGGTAGGTGGAGTTCATGCAGAGGTTGACAACTCCATGTTAACGCCTACTAAGGTGTGCCCTTGAGGGCGTATATTGATCGGTGATATTGGGTAGAAGATTTGTTCAACTAACTGAAGAAACTATTGTTCCAATTATGTTCGCAAGTGGAGTTAGTAGGGTTCAGAGATGATGAATCACATCGTGTTGATAGCACTCGTATGCAATCCAAGGTGGAGGTTATTAGGATTATATCTTGTATACTCGTGGTTCGTATTAAAGAAAGAGACAATGAAGCACGGAGGTCGAAGCAGTCGAAGAGATGTGATGATGGAATGAGCAAAAGCAGCAGCAATAGAGAGCTATGCAGTCAACTGCACACCCCTCAGGTCTGGGCACTAGTAAGGTGCATTCGACCGCATTGATTGTGTTATTTTGGGCCAAGATTTTGGAGATCGTTTCAGCCCATTCTTCATCGATTGTGTTATTTTGGAGGTTTTGGAGATCGTTTCAACTCCAAGTCAGATTGTACAACTCCTATTTATTGACTTCCTCTACATGATATATCGGATGACTAAGATATCAAAATTAACCTAGGGTTCTCTCTATTCTTTTTTAATTTATTATATAGCCTCCAATATGAAATGTGATACTTCATTGATTGTTTTCTCCATTGCAACGAAATGTTTGAGAGATAGTTCTTGATGAGTGAATTTGATTCCTTATATTGAGTGAATTTGTAACTCATTGTGATCTCTTCTAGTTGAATATTATATCTTATATTTCCCTCTGGATTAAGCGAAAGCTAACCAGGATAAATCCTCGTGTGTTTGTGTTTGATTGTTAGATCTATTTGTTTTGGTTGTTCAACTGATTTCCTCGTCTACCTCGCCATCCTCATTGCTCTAATTAGTTCTGTCGCCCCACTAGTGTTCGTTGACACCCCCCCAACATTTGGGTCTTTGATCAATCCCTCCTTCTCTGAGCACGTGGCCACAAAAGATAACCACATCCGCATCTTCCTCCCCAATCCTCGCTTTTAAACCTCTATCCTCAGAGGGCCTACCTTGAACCTAACCATAAAATTTATTCCCGCAATGCCACCTACACTGGAAATGGGTCTTACCGAAGGTACTCATAGGCATCGATGACACTAAATAAGTCGCAAGGAAGCTTCCGGTGGTGAACAATTTATTTGATAGTAAGATTCTAAGGAGGAGCCAGAGGATGTGAATGCATTTGGAGAAGAAACAAACGAAGAAATGATAGGAAAGCAAAATAAGGGTATTTTCATTGTAGACAAGTTCCATAAGGGTAATTGCCTGAAAAAGCAATAGAATGTATTGGGTCAATTTGACAACAAAAAAAAAGGTAATTGCCTAAAATGCAATAGAATGTATTGGGTCAATTTGACAAAAAAAAGAGCGGGGCGTGTGGTGTGTGTGGGGGGGGGGGGGGGGGGGGGGGGGGGGATCAATTTCATTTAGTAAGTTAAGGGTGTTTTTTAGATGAGACCCAAAGTTGAAAGGGGTTCTCTTTATTTAATTTTTAGACTTTTTCATCATGAGTTTGTAGATAACTTAATCTATACCTTCCAATTAAGATTATTAGTAATTTACACGTGTGATGCACGTATTAAGTAAAAATTTTGACGTATACTGACTTCGAATGTGAGACATCTTTATATTAGTTATGCACGGACAATACACATAAGTTGATAAATTTACAAATGACAACCCCAACTCTCTCATTATAATATTAGAGATTACTAGTAATATGCACGTGCGATGCACATCCTAATATTTTTTAAAAAGTAAATACTAAGATGTCATTTTGCCTCAAACCTAAGACCTTTCTTTACTCATCACTAGGGCTGCAATCGAGCCGAGCCGAGCCGAGCCGAGCCGAGCCGAATACCTTCAGGCTCGAGCTCGGCTCGTTTACCAAACGAGCTCAATTTTGAGCTCGAGCTCGGTTCGAGCCGAGCTTTGACTGAGCTTTGACCATATTCGAGCCGAATAGCTTGCGAGCTTAGCCTAACAAAAAAAATGAAGCTCGAGCTCGGCTCGTTTACGAAACGAGTTCGGTTGAGCTCGAGCTCAGTTCGAGCCGAGCTTTGACCGAGCTTTAACCAAGCTCGAGCTGAATAGCTCGTGAATAGCTCAATTCGTTTGCAGCCCTACTCATCACATACTCTTTGCAAATTACCCCTAGTGGCACCAACTTTTATTTAATATATAAGTGACACTTTTGTAAATAATTATGTTGCAAATAAATTTGAACTTTGAAGATTTTATGGTAACTAACAACGGTTTAGTAAATGAATGGTTTATATAATCCACACTTAAAAATGAATAGTTGAGATTAGATGGTTGATTATCTACAAATTACAGTTTGTCTGCAAATTACACAACCCCAACTCTCACTTTATAGTATTACCAGTAATCTGCACGTGCGATGCATGTTCTATTTTTTTATATTTTAAAATAGAGAAAATAATTATACGCAATCTGGCATCAATCTGGCATCGCACCTAAGACCTCCCTTTACTCATACATACTCTTTACAAATTACCCCTAGTGGCACAAACTTTTATTTTATATGAGTGACACTTTGTAAATAATTATATCATAAATAAATTTGAACTTTGAAGGTATTATGGTAACTAACAACAATTGAGTAAATAAATAGTTAATATAACTCTCACTTAAAAATGAATGGTTGAGATTAGATGGTTGATTGCCTACAAATTACAGGTTGTCTACAAATGACAACCCTAACTCTCCCATTATAATATTAGAGACTCCTTTCATATTAGTTATATACGTGTGATACATGTAAGTTGGTATGTTTACAAGCGACAACTCCCACTCTCCCATTCCAATATTAGATTAGATTTGATTAGATTATTCAAATATAGTAATTTACACGTGCAATGCACATTTAATAAAAATAATAAATAATAAATAATAACTCTGACATAGTCTAGCCGTGAACCTGAGACATTTTTCATTTTAGTTATGCACGCACGATACACGTAGGTTGCTATGTTTACAAACGACAACTCCAACTCTCCTATTATAATATTAGAGACTCGTTCGTGTGATACATGTAAGTTGGTATGTTTACAAACGACAACTCCAACTCCAACTCTAACATTATATTATTATTATTATTATTATTATTATAGATTAGAAATTAGAGATTATAGATTATTGCTAGTAATTTACACATGCAATACATGTTTTAATAAAATATATTTTTAAAATAAAAATTCCAGACCCGAGACCTTTTCATTTTAGTTATGTACGTGTAATACACGTAAGTTGGTGTGTTTATAAACGACAACTCCAACTCTCCTATTATAATATTAGAGATTAGATTATTATAGATTAGACTAGTGTTACCCTGTGCCAATTGCATAACCTAAAATATTTTTGGAAGACTCATAAAAATATATAAAACTCCCAAAAAATGTAAGAAAATTGAGAGAAACTTATAAATATCATTCATACTGTAATTATTGAAATCTTTAATATCATCCTCACATAAGCAGATAATTTAGAGAATGATTGCCAAACCGGAATGTTATACAATTGAATATTACTAAAGCTGCTAGGGGGTATGGGAGTAGGGATAAGGGTGGGTTTGAGAAGATCCATGAGATTTTGTGAGGTTGGGAAAGTGAGAGGAGAAGAAACTATGTTTGAGAGATTATGATTTTTTTTTTATAATAAAAATCATGCGCAGTGTACATGTTAGTTAAATAGGAATCTGTACTTTTACTCTCCTTTCTCTATTTTAAAATAGAGAAATGAGAAAGGGGGGAGACTCTCTCTCGTATTAGTATAAGATACAGATATAATATAATAACTAGTGTACTCTTGTGCAGTATTGCACAAACTTTTATCTATATAATAAAACACAAAGAAAGCTATCAAGTGGCCCTCATTAAATAGGGTTGAAATCAGTGATCCAGATCTAACCTCACAAAACATATTTTTCCGCCCAAAAGTTTCCCCCCAAAACTCAAATTTAAATCCCCCAAAATTTATTTATTTATTTATTTATTTATTTATCTCTCTCTCTCTCTCTCTCTCCCCCCCATTCTCTCTCTATTTACTCAGAAATTTATATTTTCAGATTTCAGGTTTGTAAATTTTTAGATTTTTTATGCATTTTTTTATTGCTCATGTTACATTGAAAATAGCAAATATCTCATCAACAATTAAATTTCATCATTTTTTACACTCAAAGTTCTAAGAAGTTGGATTTTACACCCCCATTTATAATTATTTTTCAACGTATACTAATGGAAAGATGGACTTTTATTTACAACTAATTATTGTTTTACTACTCAAACTTGAGCTACATAATTATTGTTTTACTATTTACAAGACTTTCATATACTGTATCATTCCAAAGATGTGTCGTAGCCACGTGCCCATGGACAAATCTAGTAATATAATATAATGCGTAGTATAACCCGTGCAATATTGTACACTTTTTTTAAAAAAAAAATAAAAAAATGTTGAATAAGTCATCTAATAACATCTATAGAATAATGAAGATTCAAATTCCAATTTGAATGGAGTAAGAGTGGGGAGTTATCTCCTACATTTTCCCTCCGTTTTTATTTTAAAAAGGAAAAATCAGAAAAATCCTAGACAAAAGTTCTTTAGCATAATATATTGTATAGATTCCAAATTTTTAATTATTTTTCAAAATTTCTAATTAAATTTTTGTATCTAATAATAATTTTTGGAATTTAAATTTAATTTCCTAATTTTAAATCATTTTCTGGGTTTTTTTTATTGATTTATCGAGTTTGTGTGATTTTTTGAGCGATCTGGATCGCCCATCGAGCCTGTGCTCGCCCGCTGAGTGGAATAAGGTGACAGGATGATGTGGTGACATGGCGCGACCTGGGACGTTGATAACATGATGGGCTCTCCCGCTGAGTGAATTGGACATGCATGATTGGGTAACGACGAGGCGCGATCGGGAGCCTCGATTATGCACGTCTTCACGCATCTGGACGATCGGACGGTCAAAAGTTGAGCGGAGGTGGTGGCTGGGTGTGTGCACGTGTTAAAATATGTGTGAATTTCTACTTTTGTTTTCTTTTCTCTATTTCAAAATGGAGAAATGAGAGATGGGGTACATTCTCTCTCCTATTAGCATAACTAGTAATTTCCACGTGCGATGTAGTCCTAATAAATATATATATTTGTTTGAGGAAAGTAAATATACTTTTATTATAAGTAAAAATTTCGACGTAGTCTAGCCTTGAATCTAACATCTCATTTATATTAGATATGCACGGGCGATATACGGATTTTTTGTCTACAAATGTTTGTATTTGTTGAAGTTAATTTGGACGTGTATTATATGTATTTGTTTGGTTACAAACCCCAACTCTCCCATTAATATTGTAGAGATATCTATATAATAAAACACAAAGAAAGCTATCAAGTTGCTCTCCTTTAATCCCCCAAAATTAAAGGCTCAGATTTAACATCACAAAACACATTTTTTCCCCAAAAGTTTCTCCCCAAAACTCAAATTCAAATCCCCCCCCCCCAAAACAACTCATTTATTTACTTTATTAGCTCTCTCTCTCTCTCTCTCTCTCTCTCTCTCTCTCTCTCTCTATATATATATATATATATATATATGGAAACATGGAATTTTATACCGCAATTTATAATTATTTTTCAGCATACACTAATGGAAACGTAGACTTTTATTTACAACTAGTTATTGTCATACTATTCAAACTTCAGCTACATAATTGTTGATTTACTGTTTACAAGGTTTTTTATATGCTGTATCGTTCTGAAGATGTGCCGTAGGCATGTGCCACGGGCAAATCTAGTATATATATATATATATATATATATATATATATATATATATATATATATATATAACATGGACTTTTATATATATGTGTGATATGGATAAAAATAGGGTTAAATCGGAACCGTCCAAATTGGGTACGAATCTTAAAGATCAAGGGTAAAATGGTAATTTCACGTACAAACGGGTCTGAAGTGGGTACTGGATCTTTTTTCCAAAAGCCCAATGACCCACGAACGGATCCATCTCAACTGGGTGCGGGTTTTAACCCGCAAAGAACCCAGTCCAGCTGGGTAGAATTAGGGTTTATGATTATACCTAATCAACGGCCCTGATTCACTTCTATCCATTCACTGGAAAGTAGGGATTTGATCTTATCCTGAAACTGGTCCATAAGGCGGCTATAAATACCCCCCATCCCCCACCATTAACAGGTAATCAATCTTTTGCCAGTAAAAGCTCATTCATAATCTTTCTGATTACTGACTTGAGCGTCGGAGGGTGCGTCGCTGGGATCAACCCCAGTGTTTCGCACTTTTTGCAGGTGAACGGCGGGAGATCACGGTCAAACTCCGGCAGAAAGGTTTCACGTTTGACTATTCGGCATCCCAAAGAATCCACAAATTCTATCTGTTTGTCCCTACACCAGATTTAGCGGTAACAGATTGGCACCGTCTGTGGGAACCCACGAATAGCAATCCTTCCCCCTCCCTTGGTTAAGATCACCTCCAGCCATGCCTCCCCGTAAACTGAGATCCAAAGGGTCCAACCGTGGACCCACTCCTCCTCAACCACAATAGGAGATCTCCCTCCAAACTGTCCAGCCACAGGGGTAACTCCCACCATAACCTGATCAGCCCCCGCAGCAGGACCAACCTCCTCTTCAGAACCTTCAATCTCAAAGGGCTCTACTCGGGCCCCAGAATGCCGGTGTAGGGGCCTCTCGTCCTAACCCTCAGAAGCAACCTCATCATTGAGACCGCATCTCCGTACACAACCCTTCTACCGATTCAATAGCATCTCACAACCCCCGACCTTCCGAAGACCTCCGCAATACCCTGCTCAACCGGCAGAAAGAAGAGGACCTTCGCCACCATTTGGATGAAAGGCGGGCCCGTGAGGGAGCCTCCCGCCCAGAACGTCCAAATGAGTGATCTCCTCGTCGTCACGACCACAGGAGGTCCCCTCCTTGCAGGGGGGCGGAGAGAGTCCCCTGAGTACCATCGAAGAAGACACAGTTCTCCCGCTGGTTGGTAGCCCCCGAGGGGAGATAACGGACCTATCACCCGAGCCGAATTCCAAGAGTTCCACGCTACAATCCTGCAAGCCCTTAACCTCTGGCCGAACAACAACAATGCTCAGAAGGTCCCCACTCCTCCTTCGGTCCAAAGTCCTCGCCATCGGTCCTTAACCCCTCTTCAAGCTCCAAGTCACCGCCATCACAGTCCTCGTCATTCCCCTAGCTACCATCGCCAAACTCCGCGCTCCCCTTCTTACGAAGATGAGTCCAGAGGCTCGTTTGGCTACCGCCAAAGGGACGATGCGGTCTACCACCGTCTCCACGAGATGGAGAGACGCCTCGACCAACTGGATAAAGAAGAGGAGCTGAGAGGAAGGACCCTCCATCCAAGCCGACCTCCCTTCTCTCGAACAATTATGGAGGCGCCCGTTCCAATAGGCTTCAAGCCCCCGCAGTTTGAGACTTACTCTGGGGAGTCAGACCCCGTGGACCACATCGAGAGCTTCAAGACCCTCATGTTGATCCACCAAGCTTCCAATGCTCTACTGTGCAAAACCTTCCCAGCTACTCTCAAGGGTCCGGCCCGAGAATGGTACTCTCGTCTTACCCCATCCTCCATATTCTCCTTTGAACAATTTGAGACCCTCTTCGTCACCCACTTCGTGAGTAGCCGCCGTACCGAGAAGACTAGTATTTCGCTACTCTACCTCAGTCAGACGAAGGGTGAGAAGCTGACAGATTATGTGAAGCGGTTTACCGCGGAAGCTAGGTCCATTGCCTCCCTCAACCAATCGGTCGCCGCTGTAGCCTTCCAGTCGAACGTCCTCATCTCAAGCCTTCGATCCTCCCCAGCCAAGAAGCCCCTGCAAAACTTCTCTGACCTTCTTCTCAGAAGCGAGAAGTATATCCGGGCCGAGGAAGCTAAACCTCACCCCACTTTTGAGGGGTCTTCCTCTGGGACCAAGAGAAAGGCAGCTGAAGAAGAGGGAGCTAAGAAGCTCAAGAAAGACAACGGGGGCAAGCGCTGCCCGCCTCCTAAATTTGAGAAGTTTACCCCTCTTAACGCCAATATTTCTACCATTCTCATGGAGGTCGAGAAGGAAGGAGCTCTACCTCCTGCCCCGAAGATGAATACCCCCGGCAAGAAGAGGGACAAGGAAAAGTCGTGCCGATATCATCGAGACCACGATCACGACACCAATGACTGTCGGGCCCTGAAGAATGAAATTGAGGCCCTCATCCAGAGAGGGCAGCTGTCTAAGTTTGTGAGAAAGGACCGAATTGATCTTCCTCCACCCCCCAGTGGGGCTAACAAGCGTCCCGAAAGGCGCGACGAGACTCCCGAATTTGAAGAGGAACGCATCTTGCATCTCATTCATGGAGGACCCATGGGAGGAACCTCCAACTCTTCCCAGAAGGCTTTCATACGAGAAGTCAATTCAGTTCATGGCATACCCCCTCCCAAAGGCCTCGTAGTCCCAGTCACTTTCTCAGATGAAGACCTGGAGGAAATCCGAACCCCCCATTGTGACGCACTAGTGATCAACCTCCATATGGCAAATTTTAAAGTGGAAAGGATTCTGGTGGACAATGGTAGCTCCGTTAACATCCTCTTCCTGGCGGCTTTTCGAGGACTCAAGTTATCGCGGGACAGGCTCAAGCCCGCCGGCTACACGCTCCATGGGTTCACGGGAGTGCCAGTGACTATCGAAAGGGTGATCACCCTCGACGTAACCACTGGCAAAACTCCTACTACCCAGACAGAGTCGATGGACTTTATGGTCGTCGACATCCTAGTTGCTTACAATGTGATTCTAGGCCGACCTGACCTAGCTGCTTTAGAGGCCGTCCCGTCGGCTTATCACCTTAAAATGAAGTTCCCCACCAAGTCAGGTGTAGGGGAAGTAAGAGAAAGTCAAGAGATAGCCCGCAAGTGTTACATGACCTCCACCGGGGGTCCTGTCCTCTCCCTCGAGACACTCGAGATCCCCCAGGGGAATGCCCAACCTATGTCCGAACCAGTGGATGAGCTGGAGGAAGTGCTCTTTTCCGAGCAAGATCCGAACTGCAAGTTCTTTATCAGCAAGACCCTCCCGTCTGCCCTATGTTCCGACATAGTCCAATGCATCAGGAAGAACCATGACCTCTTCGCCTGGTCGGCTGCCGATATGCCAGGAATTTCCGAGGAGCTCCTCGTCCATCACCTAAGCGTTGCCCCGGGGTCCAAACCGGTCCAACAGAAGAGGTGCAAATTCGCCCCCGAGCGACAACAAGCTATAAAGGAAGAAGTAGACAAACTCCTCAAGGCCCGGTTCATACAAGAAGTCAACTATCCAGAATGGCTCTTCAATATTGTTATGGTTAAGAAGGCCAACGGGAGCTGGAGAATTTGCATCGACTTCACAGACCTAAACAAAGCATGCCCGAAGGATCCTTTCCCTCTCCCTAGCATCGACACCTTGATCGACGCTACTTCGGGTCATGAGCTACTGAGCTTTATCGATGCCTTCTCTGGATACAATCAAATTAGAATGTTCCCCCCGGATATCCCAAAGACCTCCTTCATCATCGATCAAGGGCTCTATTTCTACAGGGTAATGCCCTTCGGGATGAAGAATGCCTGTGCCACCTACCAGCGCCTAGTCAATAAAGTCTTCCAGAATTAGATCGGCCGAAACATGGAAGTGTATGTTGATGATATGCTCGTTAAAAGCATCCATGGGGCCGACCATGTTGCTGATCTCGGAGAAGCATTTGATGTGTTGAGGAAGCATGATATGAGGCTCAACCCGAACAAGTGTGCGTTCGAAGTCTCGTCGGGAAAGTTCCTAGGCTTCATGGTCAGCCAAAGAGGAATCAAAGCCAACCCCAAGAAGATCAAAGCCATACTGGACATGGCACCCCCTACAAGCATGAAAGAGGTTCAGAAGCTCACAGGGCGCCTCGCGGCCATAAGGCACTTCCTGTTAAAGTCAGGAGAAAAGTGTCTTCCTTTCTTTAAGGCCCTCAGGGGGGCTAAGGGCTTCGAGTGGGGCCAACAGTAGCAAGAATCGTTCGATCAGCTAAAGGCCTATCTAGTCAATCCCCCTTTCCTCAGCAAGCCTATCCCCGGGGAAACACTCTACCTCTACCTAGCTGCCTCCGAGCAAACCCTCAGTGCCGTACTAGTGAGGGAAGAAGACAAGGCTCAGAAGCCAATCTATTACGTGAGCAAGGTACTTCAGGATGCCGAGCTCCGCTATCCAAGATTGGAGAAGATAGCATATGCCTTGGTTATGGCAGCCAGGAAACTCTGCCCTTATTTTCAATCCCACTCGGTGGTCGTTCTTACCGACCAGCCGCTTAAGCAAGTTCTGCACAAGCCCGAGACCTCCTGGCGTCTGATGAAATGGTCGATCGAGCTGAGTCAGCATGTTATATCTTACCAACCTCGGACCACAATCAAGGCTCAAGCCTTAGCTGAATTTATTGTTGAGAGCACCATCCCAGAGGTCAGTCAAGAAGCGAATGGGCCTCCCATCTAGACAGTATATGTAGATGGGTCCTCTTACACCGAAGGGAGCGGAGCTGGGGTCATTCTGGCAGGCCCAGATGACTTCGTTCTCCAATACTCCCTCCGCATCAACTTTAAGGCCTCCAACAATGAAGTGGAGTATGAAGCCCTTATAGCCGGCCTCGGTATGGCTCGCAAGGCAGGGGCATAATGCCTCCGAATATTCAGTGATTCGCAACTGGTGGTAAATCAAGTCTTAGGGGAGTACGAGGCACGAGACGACCGAATGGCTAAGTACATAGCCAAGGTCCAAAGTCTCATGGCTTCATTTGAAGAAGCACAGATTCAGCGGATCCCTAGAGAAGAAAATTCCCAAGCAGATGCCCTCTCCAAATTGGCATCCTCCTCCCTTCAAGGTCTCGAGCAGACCGTCCTGATTGAAGTGCTCTTGAGACCGCGCATAGAAGAAGAAACCCCCGACTCGATGGAGTCGCTGCCCGTCCAACTTCGGAACAACTGGATGAAGCCCTTGATAGAATTCCTCAGGGCTGGGCTCCTCCCCAAAGACCCTAAAGAAGCTTGTCGAGTCCGAACGAGAGCAGAGCGGTACATCCTTGTTGAAGGAGTCTTGTACAAACGCTCCTACACCCAAGTAGACGGTAGACCCTACTTGAGATGCCTCTCCTCGGAAGAAGCCTCATACGCCTTGCAAGAGCTTCACGAAGGTATAGGCAGAGCCCATTCAGGGTCGAGGTCCCTCGCCAGGAAAGTGTTGAACTATGGATATTTTTGGCCTACCCTACTCCGAGATGCCGAGCAACATGTTCGGCGATGCAGCCCATGTCAGCAGTACTCCAACATTTGTCCCCTACCCCAAGCACAACTCACATCTCTATCAAGTCTGATTCCCTTCGCAATGTGGGGGATGGACTTGCTAGGCCTGTTTCCACCAGCTCCCGGTCAGCTTAAGTTCCTAGTGGTGGCAATCGACTATTTTTCCAAGTGGATCGAGGCCGAACCATTGGCTACAATTACAGAGAACAAAGTACTGCAGTTATTTTGGAAAAATGTTATCTGTAGGTTCGGCGTGCCTCGGGTCCTAATAACAGATAATGGAACACAATTTACGGGGGCCACATTCCGATCTCTGTGTGAAGACCTTGCCATTCAGCAACGCTTCTCCTCTGTCTCCCATCCTCAATCAAATGGCCAAGTGGAAAATGCAAACCGGCAGATCCTCTCTGGTATCAAGAAGAGGCTAGATAAGGTGGTCAAAGGCTTATGGGCGGAACAGCTTCCCAACATACTGTGAAACTAACGCACTACGAAACGGACCCCCACAGGTGAGTCGCTATTTAATCTCACATATGGGTCCGAAGCTGTGATCCCCTTAGAAGTCGGTCTACCATCTCCTCGCCTTATGGCCTATGAAGAAGAGCAGAATGCCAGAGAGCTTCAGGCGAATTTGGACTTAGTTGATGAGCTCCGTGAAAGAGCTTCAATCTGCCATCAAAACTACCGAAGAATAATTGAGCAGACCTACAACAAAAGGGTCCGTCCCACCAATCTGAAGGAAGGGGACTTGGTCCTCAGAAAACTAGCTATCTCCTTCCCCAGCCAAAAGAGTAAGCTAGCCCCCAATTGGGAAGGACCCTACAAGACCACCAAGGTAGTTCGGCCCGAGACGTACCGTATTGAAGACCTTAAAGGCAGAGAGATACCCAGGACTTGGAATGCTGACCACTTACTGAAGTACCAAGAGAGCGCCTTAACGCCTCTCTGAGTAACTTCAAGTGTCGAGCCATTCCCATATTTTCACTTGTATTTTGCTTCTTTATTTTTGTCATTGTAATAACGGCTTGCAACTTAGAAGCAGCTGATTAGCAGTTATCAATAAAGATCTTCTTTTCCCCATATTTTTCTTGTGAATTGTTTTTATCTTTCTGTCTAAGGCCTTTAATCAAACTTACTCAAACGACGAGTTCGGAGTCCAAAACTTGGCTCGATTCCGCTTCGCAAGCTCGCTCTTAAGTGACCTAGAAGTGGTTCGCCATTCGGAACTGCTCCCACAACCGTTGAAACTTACTCAAACGATGTGTTCGGAGTCCAAAACTTGGCTCAATTCCGCTTCGCAAGCTCGCTCTTAAGCGAGCTAGAAATGGTTCGCTATTCGGAACTGCTCCCACAACCGTTGAAACTTACTCAAACGACGTGTTCGGAGTCCAAAACTTGGCTCGATTCCGCTTTGTAAGCTCGCTCTTAAGCGAGCTAGAAGTGGTTCGTCATTCGGAACTGCTCCCACAACCGTTGAAACTTACTCAAACGACGAGTTCGGAGTCTAAAACTTGGCTTGATTCCGCTTTGCAAGCTCGCTCTTAAGCGAGCTAGAAGTGGTTCGCCATTCGGAACTGCTCCCACAACCGTTGAAACTTACTCAAACCACGTGTTCGGATTCCAAAACTTGGCTCGATTCCGCTTCACAGACTCGCTCTTAAGCGAACTAGAAGTGGTTCGCCATTCAGAACTGCTCCCACAACCGTTGAGATTCACTCAAACGACGCGTTCAGAGTCCAAATCACTTGGCTGGATAACTGATCGTTTCTACAACTATACTAGACATGGGAGAAGAGTACTTGGAGGAACTAACTTATAGTTCTTATGATTCGTTTAAAGGTGAAGTAATTCTTCAAGAGGCTGCTCCCCCCTGCAAAATGCTGGCTTCTCTTACAATTCGCAGCGGCCATAACATTGGAGGCTGCAAAAACCATAGCGCTGCTTATCAATCTCAAGTTCACGAGGTCGACATTCCGAGCCTATAGGAAGGAAGATGCGCTTCTGATTCTGAGTAGTTGTCAAAAGTTGGAGGAGTTGTACTTGAATGAGTGTCCCATTGCTTCACTTGACTGGATCACTGATAAAGATATTCAAGCATACATTCCCGAGCAACTCGCATTCCGAGCCGCGTATTAGGGAGAAACACCTTGATCAGACGGCCACGTTCACAAAATGACAAGATAGCATTTTCTCGTGGTCCATACCGTCTTCTACATCGAGCAGGCTAGAAGTGGTTCGCCATTTAGAATTTCTCCCACATCCGTTGGGACCTGCTCTAGCAAAGAACGCGGAGCTCAAAGCTAGGTTCGGCTTCGCTTCTATCCCTTTGCTCATAAGCGAGTTACAAGTGGTACCAAATAAATGACAAGTACTAATAAAACATGCAAACACACAAACGCTAGAGAGTAAAACAAGCCTTCACTTCTATTAAAGTTCAAAGGAACATAGGTTACAAGGCCAAACTGCTCTACTACAAGGGATTAAAAAGACTCAAAGAGGCATAATTACAACAACTTATTCAGCGTTTCTTCGGAACAGGGATGTTTCGGTTCAAAGACACCCGGGAACGGCATTGCCTAACCTCGAAGCTCGTCTCTAGACCAACGAACCCAGATGCCTCTTCAGCACTGCCTCTGGCCGTGGCCCCAACCGAAGCGCCACTAGACGAAGCAGCCACTCCACTTTGGGCATCCGCCGGACTCCGCCTAATGGCAGGCGAACGATTTGCGAGCTCATAAAACGAGATTCCCCTCTCACGCTCTTCGTGAGTCCACGACGTGCTTCTGACGTTAATCCTTTCAGGCTGAGGTTTGAGTCGGGCCACTTCCTCCTCGAGCTCAACGATTCGATCCTTTAGAGTAGCGTCCTTCACAACTATTTTGAAACGAGGAAGTTGAGCGGATCCTGTGGCTCCAGAGATGTCGGCTGTAATTCGACGAAGATGGGTCACTTCGATGCTTTTGTCGACTGTAACCTTCCTCAGCTCGTCAACCTTCGTCGTCAACTCGTCGCGGTCGACCATCAACTTACCCACCGCTGAGGCTAACTCCTCATCCTCCGCCAAAAGTTCTTCTGCTGCTATCTTCAGGTGATGAACCTCCACCAGTAGTTCGCTTTTCTCCTTCTCAATGTCAAACAGCGTCTTCCTAAGCAACTCCCACCTCACCCTCAAGACGAACCTCGCGAGATCGCTTCTGTAGTTGTTTTAGCTCGGAGAAATACTCCCTCGACGTTGCCTTGAGATCCTCTAGATCCAACTCGCTTTTGAGGAAACACTCTCGGCTACGGGAGAGGGCCCGCTTCGCAGCTTTCAAGTCAGCGCGAAGACGAAAGGTTTCGACCGCTGAACTGGACTCGACAACCTGAAAAACGAAGGCATATCAACACGAAGAACTAGAGGCGGTGCCCAACACTTAGCCAAATCTCAAGACAACTATTTTCAAGATTCAAAAAAAAAATATCAACACTTAGCGACTTTACCAAAAACCAAATTTTTATTGACACCAAAAAGCGGTGGCTAGTCCGCTACAAGGCAGTACAAGAAAAGAGAAAAAAAAGATTTCTACTACAAAAGCAAGAAGATCAAGCGGCCACCTTAGGCAGAAGTTCGGAAACAGGCACCTCGGTGGATGGCCCCTTCCTCCTCCGCTGTTCCTTGGGGGTCGGCTATGACCTGGTCACCCCCTACTTTCGCCACCACAGCCTCGAGGTCGGCAGGAACATCGTCGCCTCGTGGCTCGTCCCATTCCTCTCCTTCATCCTCTTCCTCTTCTCCTTCGGCTTCTTCCTCGGCACCAGGGCACAGCCTGTACCCCGACCTGTCGAAGTTGGGAACTCAAGCCTCGACGTGATCGAGCGCTCTGTCATAAGACAGCTCCATGTTTGCCGCCATGTGCTTCTTAGCCTCGGCCTTGATCTCCACCCTCGCCTTCTCCACGGCCTCGGCTTGTTGCAGCTTCACTGCCTCCAAGGCCCTCGCCGCTGCGGCCCTCTCCTCGACTGCCTTTGCGACCTCCGAAGCAAGCTTCTCCTTCGCTTGTGCCAAAGCCGCCTCGAGGTCGGCGACCTGGGCCGCCAGAGTGTCCGAGCGATGCTGCTATGCTTCGAGCTGCTTCACGGCCCTGGCCCTCTCCGCTCGGTCTTTGTCGCTGAGGGTCTTCAGCTCCCTCTCTTGCTCGGCATACTCCTCGAGAAGATGGCCGAAGTGGCAAGTAGCCTGCACGGAGAGGTGGTTAGAACACAACAAAAACCTAGCTAAAGACTTAGAAAATTTTCAAGAAAAATTTGAAACAGCAAGGAAACCTTACCGACACAAGTGACCGCGCTACCTCAAGAGCGTCGTCGCCGGTCGTCCTCACCTTCAGGACGGCTCGATCCTTCGAGGTCGGCAGGTGGCGAACGGCCTGCATGCTCATCCCCGAGTCCCCCAAGAAGCCGTCGTGGTTCTTCACCCGCCAATCAGGAACGAACAGCTTCTTGTGAGCCTCGGTCAGTATCGCCTCGGCCTGCTCGGTCAAAGGTGGGGCCTCAAGCGCCAGCGCCGCCGCGACGGAGAAGCCCTCACCTACAGGGGCAGAGAGGGTCGGCTGGACAACAACCGTCGAGAACGGCTCCCGAGGAGAAGTGGCGACGACCACCGAAGGCGCCTTGGTGGGTTGGCCAGACGAGGGACCCGTGCTCGTCCTCTTCCTCTTCTTACCGTCGGTGGCTTTGCTTCGTTCAGCCATCATACCCTTGAAGTCCATGTTCGGAGCCTCTGTCTAAGTGAAAGGGAAAACTAGTTAGAAAAAATATATATATATGCAGGGCATCAAAGAAAAAGTAAAGCATAAAGATAGAGATGTCAGGAGCGTACTCGGGTCGATCGGACTAAGGCCCGACCCGCGCAACACCTCCTCGGTCATCTCCCTCCAACTCAACATCGGAAGACTGACCAGCTTCGCTGCCACCTCTTCCTTGGCCGAGGTCAACACTGGCTCGGCCTTCACATACTTCGGCACCTCTTCCTTCCACCGGGTCGGGAAGTCCCACGCCGAAGGGCTCTTGATCAGGAAAAACTTCCCCTTCCAAGAATTTATCGAGTCAGGATTCTCTATCAGCTTAACTCCTTTCCGAGGCGACAGATAGTAGCGAGCCTCGAGCTTACTCATCTTGTTGATTCGGTATAAACTTCGGAGGATGACGAGCTCCGGCTCCACTTTGGCTGTTCAGCATTGCAATAGAAAACCGAGCACGTGGCACCACGTGCTCAGCATGAACTGTATGGGGCACAGCCTATACCACCGAAGGACTACCATCACGAAGGGATGGAGGGGGAAGCGCAGGCCGGCGTTCAACGCGTCAAGGGTGAAGATGCATGTGTTCGGCGGGAAGACGGTGTTCGCTCGCACCCTGGGGCCGGGGAGAACCAGTGTGTACTCCTGGGGAATGGCGAAACCCTTTCTAGTCCGGAGTAGGTCCCGCTCCGTTAGAACCGAGGAGATGTCGTCCACCTCGGTGACCTCCCTCGGATCATTCTCCTCGTAGGTCTCCGAACGACCAATAATAGCCTTGGTCAGCAGCTCACCGCTGTACTGCCGTATCCCCCCATGACCGGACAATACGGTCGGCATCCGACCCATCTCGCCCGCCTGTTTCACAGTCTCCACCACCACCTCGACGACCGAAGACCGAACCACGCCCTTCCCCTTCTCCTCGGCCATAGACGACCCTATTATCTCCTTCCCCTTCCTTTGGCTTACCACTTCTCTCCCTTCCTCGGCATTCCGACCCCCCGAGGATGATGCCTCACTACCCGAGGATACTCGTGACATCTCGTAGAATAAGTAACTGAAGTTAAATAAACTGACCTTTGATTTGACATCTACAGTCGGAAAAAACTTCGCCAGAAATTGCCTAGCCTTCACGACAGCTAGCACAACCGCCCTTGAGCTCAAATCTCCGCTAGCAGAGCAACTCAAGAGCAAAAGCAAAATTTGAGAGTAAAAGTGAAAGAATGAGCTAAGGAGTGGGGGGGGTGAGAACTTATAGCCATAGTGACAACGGTTCGGCTTTTGTAACGCTTGGGGGCCCGTTAAGGGAGACGGAACGACAGAATGGGGAGAGCTGCAACGGTTCAGAGGAAGGTCGCGACGGTTTACTTAACATTGCAGTCCGACGACTCGTAACTTGCCGAGCCATCGAGGCACTCTCCCGAGCTACCGGGGCACCGACCTCCACATATGGAGAAAAATGCTGCCTAGCCACTTTCCCCATTTGATTGCCTCAAAGTTCGTGCCTAAATATGATGAACGGCTCAGATCACGCCACGCCCACAAAACGAAAAGATAACGTTTTCTCGTGATCTGAACCTCTAATTTCGAGATCTGCGCCATGATGAGGGGTCCAGATCCAACCACGTGGCTCGACGACTCGTAACTTGCTGAGCCACCGAGGCACTCTACCGAGCTACCGGGGCACCGACCTCCACATATGGAGAAAAATGCCACCGAGCCACATTCACCGTCAGATTGCCTCAGAGTTCATGCCCAAATCTGATGAACGGCTCAGATCACGACACGCCCACAAAATGACAAGATAACGTTTTCTCGTGATCTGAACCTCCAATTTCGAGATCCGCACCATGATGAGCGCTCCAGATCCAACCACGTGGCTCGACGACTCGTAACTTGCCGAGCCACTGAGGCACTCTGCCGAGCTACCGGGGCACCGACCTCCACATATGGAGAAAAATGACGCTGAGCCACTTTCATCGTCAGATTGCCTCAGAGTTCGTGCCCAAATCTGATGAACGGCTCAGATCACGCCACGCCCACAAAACGACAAGATAACATTTTCTCGTGATCTGAACCTCCAATTTCGAGATCCGCACAATGATGAGGGGTCCAGATCCAACCATGTGGCTCGACGACTCGTAACTTGCTGAGCCACCGAGGCACTTTACCGAGCTACCGGGGCACCAACCTCCACATATGGAGAAAAATGCCGCCGAGCCACTTTCACCGTCAGATTGCCTCAGAGTTCGTGCCCAAATCTGATGAACGGCTCAGATCACGCCACGCCCACAAAACGACAAGATAACGTTTTCTCGTGATCTGAACCTCCAATTTCGAGATCCGCACCATGATGAGCGCTCTAGATCCAACCACGTGGATCGACGACTCGTAACTTGCCGAGTCACTGAGGCACTCTGCCAGGCTACCGGGGCACCGACCCCCACATATGGAGAAAAATGCTGCCGAGCCACTTTCACCATCAGATTGCCTTAAAGTTCGTGCCCAAATCTGATGAACGGCTCAGATCACGCCACGCCCACAAAACGACAAGATAACGTTTTCTCGTGATCTGAACCTCCAATTTCGAGATTCGCACCATGATGAGCGCCCCAGATCCAACCACATGGCTCGAGACTCGTCCCGATCTACCGAGCCACCGGAGCACTCAGGCGAGCTACCGAATAGCTGAGCCAAGCCACCGAGCTACTAAAGAGCAGAGGCCGAGCTACCGAGCCATCGGAGCACTCAGTCGAGCTACCGAACAGCTTAGCCGAGCCACCGAGCTACTAAGGAGCAGAGGCCGAGCTACCGAGCCACCGAAGCACTCAGCCAAGCTACCGAACAGCTTAGCGAACCACCGAGCTACTAAAGAGCAGAGGCCGAGCTACCGAGCCATCGGAGCACTCAGCCGAGCTACCGAACAGCTTAGCCGAGCCACCGAGCTACTAAGGAGCAGAGGCCGAGCTACCGAGCCATCGAAACACCATAGCCGAGCTACCGAGGTACCGACCCTCGCATGTGAAGAAAAATGACGCCGAACCACTCTAGCCGTCCGATCCTCCAGAAATTCGTGCCAGAATATGATGAGCGGCTCAGATCACGCCACGTCCACAAAACGACAAGATGGCATTTTCTCGTGATCTGAACCCCTTCCTTGTGATTCGCGTCGTGATCAACGCTCCAGATCTTGCCACGTAACTCGGTAGCTCGCTACGTGCCGAGCTACCGAGCTACCGAGGACGACCAGCCGAGCTACCGAGGTACCGACCTCCGCAAGCGGAGAAATACATTGCCGAGCTACTTCGGCCGTCCAATCCTCCAGAAATTTGCGCCCAACGCTGATGAAGGGCCTAGATCGTGCCACGTCATAAATCGGATTAAAAAATTAATTTTTATTTATTAAAAGCGAAATATTTATCTAAAAATTACGAAAAAATGATTAAAAATTTAGGAAAATTTAATTAAAAATTTTAAAAAATAATTATAAATTCGGGGTAATATTTTTGAGCCCCTGGGTAAATAATTATTGCTTAGAACAGTTAATTAAGACCCCCGAACAACGAATCACCACTTTGCAAAATTAAATAAATTTTTCGAAAAATAGATAAAAATTGAGAAAAATCACCAAAGGTTCAGGAGAGCTCAAGAATGACCTTGAGCATGCAACTAGCTCTGAAAATCACCATAATACCTCATACAAAGATTCGACACCCCTTATTTGGACTCTAGTATAACTCCGCAAGCCATTAAAACAGTAAAAATACTCCTCAAAGGCTGATTAAACTCAGTCTTCGAGAGTAGGGGGCTCGTGATATGGCTAAAAATAGGGTTAAATCGGAACCGTCCAAATCGGGCGCGAATCTTAAATATCAGGGGTAAAATGGTAATTTCACCTACAAACGGGTCTGAAGTGGGTACTGGGTCTTTTTTCCAAAAGCCCAATGACCCGCGAACGGATCCATCTCAACTGGGTGCGGGTTTTAACCCGCAAAGAACCCGGTCCAGCTGGGTAGAATTAAGGTTTACGATTATACCTAATCAACGGCCCTGATTCACTTCTATCCATTCACTGGGAAGTATGAATTTGATCTTATCCCGAAACTGGTCCATAAGGCGGCTATAAATACCCCCCCACCCCCCCACCATTAACAGGTAATCAATCTTTTGCCAGTAAAAGCTCATTCATAATCTTTCTGATTACTGACTTGAGCGTCGGAGGGTGCGTCGCCAGGATCAACCCCGGTGTTTCGCACTTTTTGCAGGTGAACGGCGGGAGATCACGGTCAAACTCCGGCGGAAAGGTTTCAGGTTTGACTATTCGGCATCCCAAAGAATCCACAAATTCTATCTGTTTGCCCCTACACCAGATTTAGCGGTAATAATATGGAAACATGGACTTTTATACTCCAATTTATTTACAACTAATTATTGTCATGCTATTCAAACTTCAGCTACATAATTGTTGATTTACTGTTTACAAAGCTTTTTATATGTTGTATCGTTCTGAAGACGTGTCGTAGGCACGTGGCCACGGGCAAATCTAGTATAGATATAATTTGTAAAATAAAAATAATGTAGATTTTTTCACACTAGTCCACGTGCTACACACGTGCCTACAACTGTTATAAATTCTCCCCCAAACTCCAAACCCTAGGGATTCTTATTTCTCTCTCTCTCTCTCTCGCT